>VDFB02092824.1:0-14800 GCA_007258455.2 Sequoia sempervirens | reverse complement strand
TCATGTGGAGATTTTATCTCCATTTTTTTTAGCTTTTTAAAGTAGAGATTTTATTTCTCCATACTATGAATGTTCTTGCATGGGATTTAAACTAAAAGAGGGGTAAAAATTTATTCAATCAAAGAAGAGAAGTACAAAGCAAGGGCATTACACATCCCTATCAATCTCCACTAATTGGTCCAACTTTTGAGACAAATTCAGGGGTAATTGACCCCTTTCCACAATATTCCAATCTTGCAAATGATTAGAAGCCCATTTAGCCAAAAAATATGCAACCCCATTCCATTCACACGGAATATGATAGAAAGAAACAAAATCCAAGGAAGCACATAGATTAAGAATATGTTTTATAATAACAACAAAATTCCAACTAACATCCTCTAACTATCGCCTCTTCAACAAAGTCACTACCACCTGAGAATCAGATTCACAAATGATCTGTCTCCCTGAGAGCACAACCATGCTCCACATCACAGAAAATGGAAAGAGCCTCCATCACATTATTAGTATACCAACCCTTATAAACAAAAAAGATAAATTTAACAATCCTAGAACTAGTCCGCCCAACACCTCCAATACTATCATGTCTAGGATTTCCATGAGAAGAACCATCTATGTTGATTTTCAACACACCCTGAGGAGGACACCAACAACCCTCCCTATTTATCTTCCGAAGGGGATGATGACATCTATTTCTCATGATCTGACCAACATTCTGAGCAGCCCCCCTCTAAAGAGGAAGATTAATATGAGTAGAAAAGGAAACCTCTCCTGGATCCACACCATCAACCAAGTCACACTTAGCCATAGTAGTTTCTCCCACAGAATGAAGAATCCTCCCCCACAAATGTTGGACAACCAGTTTCACATCTTGAAAAGTCTTGTGATTCCTCTCTAGCCAGATATGCCAAATAATAAAAGTCTTTCCCATAACCCAAGTAACTTCAAGAAAAGAGGTCTTAATAAGGGCCTTTCCCCACTGGGCAAAGAAATTTGCTAAAGAAGAGACACGCTAGCAAGCCTGGTTCCACACAACCCACCAAAGGTGCCAAATCCTCCTAGAAAAGGAACATTAGAAGAAGAGATGAGAGACACTCTCTTCACTTTTACAACACAAATCACACATCGAGGGACCTTGCAACCCTCTCTTGCACAAGTTATCCCAAGTAAGTCACTAGTTCTGGACCACCAACCATAGAAAAGAATTACACTTGGGCCAAGAAAATGTATTCCACACTTGCTTCCACCAAGGAACCTTAATGTCCCCAAACACATGCTTAAGCAACTCACCATAACTTGCTGAAATAGAGTACTTACAGATAAATCATTTTTACTCCAAGCCAAGATATCCTACCTCGCCATGGAATTGCATTCACATGAAGCAATAATTTGAGCCAACTCTTGCCTATCCCCATTTGACCCTCCTGGTGGCCAATCCGAGGGGTGCTTCCATCTAAGTCTAACAACTAGTCCAATATTTTGAATAGACTTATAATGCTCAACTGTGTTCCAACCTGCAGCAGTAATATGATCATAAAGAGACTGGAGGTTAGGGTAAGTAGAAAGTAATAGGAGGATGACCATCCCAAGAATCCCACTAAAAAAGAGCTTGAGAACCCATATGATATATCCAAAAAATCCCCTTCTTGACCAATTGAGCCCTTGATTTGAGGGTATTCCAAATCATAGATCCCATTCCTTCTAAAGGGAAACAAGGAACATAAAAAGTGTTAACATCTTTAAGATACTTGTGGGTAAGAATACGAGCCCAAAGTTGATGCTGACTAGTACACCAGTGCCAATATAACATGGCAGTAAGAGCTTTCCCATTCAGAACATTAGAAGACAATCCAAGGCCCCCCTCTTTTTGTGGCCTACACACTATATCCCACTTAACAAGACTCCACTTAGCCGATTGCAAATTACCACTCCTAAGAAATTGTCATGAGAGAGCATCAAATTCCCTTAGGGAATATAAATGAGTCATTTGAACAAAACACCTATAAATAGGGAGAGCTTGGATAATAGAATTTAAAAGATTCACTCTTACAGTTGTAGAAAGCCAACGGTGAGTCTAATTATTGAATTTACTACACAACTTATCAAGCAAGCTTTTCCAAGAAGACCTAGGTTTCCTACCAACAACAAGAGGTATTCCTAGATAGACAAAGGGAAGAGACCCAATTTGAAAACTCAAAATATTAGCAATCCACAATTGAATATCTTGAGGAGTATTAAAAAAGAAGATAGAAGACTTATGCTCATTGAATTTTTGACTGGAAGTAGCAAGGTAAATATCCAAAGCCCACCTAAAAGAAAAATCCTCCTAAAGGTGAGCCCTCCCCATAATAGAAATGTCATGCACAAACTAAAGATGAGAGAGCAGTAGCAGCCCATTGCCCCAAAACCAACCTTGAATCCTACCCTGGGAAACCCATGACTGAAGAAATCTGCCCAAACCCTCAACCATAATAATAAACTGATAAGGGGAAAGAGGACCTCCTTGATGAAGGCCCCTGAAAGCCTCAAAAAGCTCAGAAGGTTCCCTATTCATAAGAATAGAAAAATAGGAAGAGGTAACACAACTCATAGTCCAATTGACCCAATCTAGACTAAAACTAAAGCCTAAAATATTTTTTTGCAAAAAATGTCACTTAACTCTATCATAAGCTTTGGACATATCCAATCTGATAAACATAAACTTGTCCTCAAAAGTCGCCATAGAGTGAATGAATTTAGAGACAACCACCACCCCATCCAAGATCTATCTACCAGCCACAAAGCCTCCTTGCTCCTGAGAGATTATAGACGGAAGACAAAATTTGAGCCTCTCTACAATTAATTTAGTAATTTAATTTTGTACACCACATTACAGAGAGAAATAGGTCGAAAGAATTCAATTTGATCAACACCTTCCTTTTTAGGAATGAGAACCAAAAAAGTAGAGTTCAAGGCACGAAGCATCTACTTACTGCGAAGAGATTCCCAGGTAACCTCCAACAAACCCAAACTTATAATATCCCAAAATTCCTAAAAAAAAGTTCAATAGGAAAACCATTCGGACCAGGGGCTTTACCTTTATTCATCCCAAAAACTACCTCTTCCAATTCAAGAAAATAAATTGGGTAGATGAGGAAATCATTCATCTCCTTGGAGATTAGTGAAGGAATGCAAGCAAGGATCAATTTATCCTCATCTTTTGCAAGGGGAAAATACTTAGAAACAAGAGCAAAATAAAACTACCTAGCCTCACGAGATAAATCCTACAAAGAAGAAATGTGGATCCCATCCGCAATGACCAAAGAGGAGATACAACTTCTATTACAATGAGCCTACACAGAATGATAGAAGAAAGTAGTATTCCTATCCCCTTCCTAAATCCAATAAATCTGAGCCTTTTGCTTCCAGAAGATCTCCTCCCGAAGCTCCCACTCCTCCACTACTCTCACAGCTTGGGATTCCACTTGACCCAAAGCATCTGAGAAATTAAAATCCCAAATTTGGTGAGTAATCACATCAAGGCATGCTTGGGCATTCCTCTTCATAACCTTAAAGTTACCAAAACTCATCCCATTCCATCTCTTAAGGTGAAATTTAACATACTAAAGTTTCTAAACAAAGGTGTACATAGTTGTACCATAAGCAGGGTTGTCATCACGCCACCACTAGTGTAACACCCCGTCACGCAAACCCCAAAGGACAACTACTGATGCACAATTTTTTTTTTAACATATAAGGTATGTATATTAATATTCCAATGCATATAATTCATCTAAATGAATAGAAGTTAAACGCCTAAGTCCTTTGGGGTACACGAGGTAATGTTACACATACGACCCATAATGAAATGATACTAAACAAGATTGTGAATAGAATTAATATAAACCATTCAACCATCATAATTCTAATATTAAATCGTGCACAAGAGATAAACTAGTTATAACAAGATTAAATCAATGTAATAACCACGTACATATATATTATAATCATGGAATGCAATAAACATATTTCCACATATACAACATGTTTTGAATGGTGATAACCACTATCGCTGATAAAAAGAAATACAAAGTACAAATATGCATTACATCTACTTCCAGCACATCACATTGAATAATTACATGAGTTTACATCATAACATTTCCCAACACATGTTGGAGTAATATATCAATACAAGAGTATGACTGAATTACAAAATATACATTTGGGAAAAAAGTGAACTCTGGATCAAGTTGCATCTGAAAAGCACTACACTGAACTACACGACTATTGATAGGGAACCCAACGGGGTGCATAACATGTTCCACCTGACCACCCCCGTGCTAGGAGTAAACAAGGAAGGATCCTCAACCAAGTTCATCCAAACAAAAAAAATAAGACTATCATCAAACAATAGTGACATGAAAACACAAAGGAAAAACAACATCAAAAGACCACTTCCAGAGGCTTGCAAAAATAAAAAATCAAGGGAATGCTAGAGGAGAGTGTCATCGCACAGTCCTATCATGGGTTATCCTAGCTGCCTTTCTCTAGGTGTTGGCCCCCATCTATGGTTATCCTGGCTACCTCTCTAGGCATTAGCCCCATATGGTGACTCGTGCAGAACCGTTAACCTCTAATGGAGACGAGGTAATGATCTTTCCAACCACGACCTTCTCAGTCCACCCTTAGTCTATAAAAGCCCAAACGGGTGAAAGAGGCATCATTACTTATCTTGTTAATGTCATTTCTACCCAACCCCCTAATTTATTTAATTAAGTTATCACTTATTACACTAACTCTAGTGTGGGTTATCCTGACTGCCCCTTTGTGCATCGACACCCATGAAGAACCACTCTCCCTAGAAACCCAAACCACAAAATCCAAAGCTCCAAGGGGTTGTACCAACACAAGAAATACTGAATCTCAAAACTGAAAACACATGCTAGGCACAACCATCTCGCTAACATCCACATCCATCAATACTCATAAAAACAGGTACAACCCAAGCATAAACTCCAAATCGCAATTACAATCAAAGTGTTGTCAAAGACCAAATCAAATGACAATTCAAATAACAACAAACATACTCTCGCCTTTGGAAGCCTAAAAATCCAAGTAACCAAAAACTCCTAATAGAGGGTAAAACGGCCTTGAGGGTTCCCACAAGTCCCTAACCAACTTAGGCAAAAAGCAAATGACCCAAGGGAAATTAAAGAATAACAACAATTACACAACCCTCAAGATTTTGTTATAAACAAGAATTTCTATTAACTCAACAAACACATTTAAAAATAAAATCATTGCAACTACAAATGCACAATTCCATCTATGAAATATAAACATCAAATTTACCCAATATATTTATTTTAATAAAAATCACTCAATACAATGTATTAAAATACTTGCTTTTAATTTAGCCAATCACAGCATATAATCAGGCATTGCAATTAACATCATAAGATTTTCATATATTTTCACCAAGTATATATGCATGCATATATATACATATATATATACACATATATACATACATATTACTATGTACATATACACACACACACAAATATATATAAAAAAATCAACATAATTAACAACAAATCATTAAATTATATTATCTCATTTTACAAAATGACAATTTATAAATATTAACAATAGTATTTACTTAATTAATTAATTTATCCTTTTAATTAAATAAACAACATTTAATTTAACAACTTTTAAAACTTAATAAATTTAAATTTGATATTTAACTTAGCAACATTCACCTAACTATTTAATTATATCAATTAATAATCTACCAAGAAAATATCAAACATAATGATTAATTAAACGACACATAAACACAGATTAAAAATAAATGAACACAAAATCATACAGAACCAAGATGGGGTCGTGGACAATGACACCATTAGACACAATAACGGGGGTGACAAACTTGGGATGGGGACACTTCCTTATCATCTCATTTTTAACAACTTCATAGCCATTGGGTTTGTGGGACACACTCAGACCTGACAACGCAGGTGGAGTTGGTGTCCAGTACCTACATCCTGCATGAAACCAACGTCAAGTAGCATATAAATCTCCAATACAGATACACTATCAAAGGTAGTCACAGCGTAGCAGGGCACTCACGAGTGAGTGATGCTACTCTGTCCTTTCACCAAGACCCACTAGAATACACATAATCCATATCCATAAACAAGCGTAAAACCATAACATCACAACATAATATTAATGAAAGCAATAACATATCCAGATAGTACGAACACCACAAAACATATGTCATAAATCATGATAAGCAGCATCATGTGCATCAAACCAAGCTAACCTATGAATCCACACAAGTCAAACCAGTGAAATAATCACCATCACAATCCCAAGCACACAACTCAACATAAAAGAGTATCTAGAAAGTAACAACAACGCAAGGGGTATTACAACTAGGCCATTAGATCATGCAAAGAAGACTCTTGTAGCCACATAAGCTGAAACTTAAAGGGAGGATTCTTGGGAACTATAAAATCCTAGGTTACTAAAACTTTAATTGGCCAATGATTAGAACCCCTCCAATCAAGAATCTCAAAACTAGTAAGCAACCTACCTCCCATCCAAAATAGGAAATAAGAAATCTATCCAACCTTTCAAAGATCACTTCCTCTCCACTCCATCTATTATTCCAAGTAAAAACCCCATTAGAAGGTTTAACATAAATTAAAGCAAGCAAATCCATATTCTCCCAAAAAGATCAGAAGTAGGATCAAGCCAGGGTAGCCTGCCTCGTTTCTCCTCCAAGCTCAACAAAAAATGAAAATCACTAGCTAAAATCCAAGGAAGATATGGATCACATGATCTAACATTTATATAAGCCCAAAGTTGGATTTTCCTTTAATATTAATCAAGGCATAAACATTGGTAACCAAAAAGGTCTCACTAGTTTCCAAGGAAGAGGCAACCATGGAAATAGTAGTGTGACTAGAATCCACCAAATGGGAGCAATCTTTCTTGGATCCCAAAAAAGAGCCAAACCCCCAAAACTCCCTTGATAACCAATGCACTGACATTGACAAAAATACCAAATACGAGAAGCACATTGAAGCATGAAATCAACTAAAAGTTTAGTCTCTTAAACACAAGAAATATCCAAAGAATGGAAAACAACCAGATCATGAATAACCTTTTGACGGGAGGTGCTAGTCAACCCCCTTATATTCCTTGAGAGAACAATCATGGGGGAGATGGAGAAAAGTGAGCATCAATGGGTATAATAGACCCAGATTCCACCAACAAATCTCCAGTACGCTTAATCTTCTCAAGATCATTCTTGCAGCCACTTTTAGAAGAGTGCTCAAACAAACCCTTCGTAATCATGCACTGTTGCACCCCCAAGGCTAGAGAGTACCCCTTTCTCTTACTAGAAAATAGCCCCTCCTTTGCCAAAGCTGCCAAAACAATATCATCTTCATCTTGCATAGGGTCATTTAGAGATACTAGTGGATCCTGCCTACCCTGTGATAAATGAATTTTCTAACCAGAACCCTGTCCCTACCCCACAACACAACCCATACTAACAACATTAGAAGGCACATCCGACATGATTCCTTCCTCCAAGGTTGAGATGTCCAATGCCTTTGAAAATTGATTAAAGTCCTCTTCATTCCTTTTGTCCTTAAATGATCTCTTCTAACCACGACCCTTAGGTCAACGATTAGCTGGCACAAATCCATCTTTATCTGATTCACCCTCCATCATGGAGGATTTCCCTTTATCCCCCTTAACTAATTTTGGTGTTGAAGACGAAGGGTAGGAATTAGGAGGAGCCTTATTAATCCTAGGACATTGCTTCTGAAGATGTTCATACTCATGACAAATCCAACAATGAAAATGAAGGGACTCATAATCAAGCTACCGAATCCAAGACAAAGAACCAAGATAAATTTCTAGAGAATCCAAGAAAAGGAAATAACTTTTCTTTCAAGGGTTTGTTGAGAAACTGCAGTAGGCTTACCATGAAGAGCTACAATTTGTTGTAAAATATCTTCTCTCCAAAACTCTAGGGGAAGTCATGACAGATAGACCCAGACCGAAACCCTCAACATAAATTCTTCAGCTATATTAAAACCCATATGTCAGGGTTTTATAAACAAACCATCATGATTATAAAAGTAGGGTCCTCCCTCAAAACCTTGATTCCTATAAACCATATTGGAAAAAATAACCACAAATATTTAGTTGTTTGTAGCCACCATTAGCTCCATGTCACCCTCAACCTGCCACATACACCTAATCCATGCATCCAAAGATGGCAAAGGAATACCGATCCCAATAAATTTGTAAATTAAAGCATGTTGACTCAATAAGAAACATCATCAGCCACATATTCTGGAGAAAGAACCAAGACCAGCCGATCCTGAATCTTGGGAAAACAACCATTCACTTTCTTTAGTTTAAGGCCCTCCCCCACATTAAATGACTTAGATTGCTGATCTTTCAACCCCAATGAAGATCCATTGTGAAACCCACCATGATTAGCCACCACCAAACTATAAGAGACCTGCCGCTTCACCATAATCCAAACAAAAGAAACCTCCTTGAAAGCAAAAAGAACCCAACCCCGAACAAAAAGCAGCACCAAGGAAACAAAAATTAATAAAAAACCCCCCCTGCAAGCTGGAAAAACCCCCCCATAATAAATCACAACCAAAGGAACTTGTTTTTACAACATGCAAAGGCCAACGAAGGAAAGAGAGGGAGAACCCGCAACCTATTACAGGCCATGGGCCTTCAAGCCAGCACAACCACAACACTCCATCTCATCTCCAATCCTTTGCATAAGCTCATTCTTGCATGGGATTTCATGTATTTTCTTTTCTCTCCAATTTATCCATTAGCAATACTATCAAGTTAAACAATTTGTAATCAATCTAAATATAAAGTGGATACAATAACTAAAACATATTTATTAATAGTTTAAAATATACAATTACATTAATTTTAAAGAAGGAAAATTCTTAAAAATTGAACAATTAGAACAATAGTAATGATTTAAATAATAGAAATAAAAAATTAGTAATACTATCATGTTAAACAATTTGTAATCAATATTAATAGAAAGTAGATATAATAACCTTAATATATTTATTAATAATTTAAAATATATAATTACATTAATTTTAGGGAGATAAAATTCTTAAAATTTAAACAATTAAAACAAAACTAATGATTTGTAATAAAAGTAAGTTATGATTTATACAATAAGATAAATGTGTATACTTTTTTCATAAGAAAAATTATAAATAAAAAAGAATGTGAGAACATTTAGAGATTTGACTTCTACAAAATAAGCTTTTTAAAGTAGTGATATTATCTTTTGATATTAATTATTTTTCTATATTGCTAAAATTGTTGAATGGACAAATCTCAGTGATCTTGTAATCATTATAACACATTTTGAACCATAACACATAAGTTAGTTGATTGAATTCATATAAGAAACACTTTCAACGTAAATATTTTCCTACAATTCTAATAGCCACTAAAAAAATGTTAGACTTATGATCTAAAAGATTATTTTTTTATTAAAAACCAACATATAAATTATTATTGTTTGGTAGAAGACTAAAATCACCACAATTTCACCTTAAATCTTACATTCCAAAAGATGAAAAATAGTTCTAAAATGGTGCTAATTTGATGATGATGTTGAAGACTTCACTCCCATTCGACACAACATGACTTTCAAAATTTTCTTACTCTTGTGATGTTATGCAAATGGATTTTGATAGACCACATGAATTATGTGGTAAACCGAGCAATTGTGAGTAACAAAGTGGGAGTAGAAATTTGTTGTTTTATCCTAAATTGGAGGAAATATACGGTTCGTCTAATAACATAAGTATTAGAGGAGTGGTAGAGTGTTTTTGCATATTCATATAGATTATTATTTCTCTTCTTTAATATGGAGGCAGAAGAAATCTCTAAAAATTAAGATAAATTAGGAATTTATATATTATTGTGACATAGTAAAATGAATTGGAAAAACAATATTTCATGTTTATAAATGTTATGTACATTGCATGATAGTAGAAGTTATGGAATGTATAAATTTTAATTAATATTAGAAGAAAGAAATTAGTAAAGAGAATAACATTATATTTTTTTTTATTTTTTTTGTGAGAAATATCTAGATTTTTTAATGTGAGTAGTTATCTCAAATGTTGAGTTTACTAAAAATTTTAGATGATCAATACTTTGTTTAATTTTCATGTTCCAATATAAGTTGATAATTACATATAGAGTATCTTTTCTTTTATGTTGTATCATTTTAATATATTTTTAAACATCACAAGAAGTTCTTTAGAATTTATTCGTCCATTATGAAAAATGGTTTTTCAACTTCTAAATCATCATAATCTTACCTCAATGCTTGGTCTAGAGGTCCTAAGAACAATTAATCTCCTTTGTGAAGAAGACCCACTCCTAAGTGACAAGGATAGTAATTTTGTGTGGGAGTGATTAAAATATTTTTTGGTGATGTTTTCATTTGATTTCTTTCCTTTTTTTCTCTTTGTCCTCTAGTTTGCACTAGTAATTGGTATCTCACTTGGTGTAGTTATTTTTTTTGTTTATACTAGCAACTTCATTATGTGATCAAACTACTTTATGTATCTTTTTGTTTATATATATCCCTATGTGTGTACGTAGGGCTTCACCTTTTATCAAAAATAAATTTTTCTAAACAATAATATATTTTATTTTTATTTAGATGTTATGTTCGTTTCCATTAAAATATTCTCCCAACATATATACTATGTTTATAGCTAGTATTCTATTAAATTTTATGACATGTAATTGTAATTTCAATTTATAATTAGAATTAGGACTTAGAATTGTGATTTTTAAATAAAAAGTCTATAAAATTAAAACATGTATATGTACAGTCCATGAAATATTGAATTAGTCATGTAATCCACATGAAATCCAATCACAATCCATAAAATAAATATTGAAATGTACTCACAATCAACATAAACTAAATACATGGTAGTCTATCCAACTCATATTCTATAGAACAAATGTCAAATCACATTCAATATGTTTTATCATCACCAAAATGGAGAGGCATCTTTGTTTCATGGGTAGTAGATGCACTTGGCTCTTGCTATAAAAGAAAAATAAACTTCAAATAAAATAAATTTTCAAAATTACATGCTTATTTATTTAAATAAAATTATTTAATATACAAACTCTTGACATTAAATATTTAAATCTAGACTCAAATTTTCATATATGTACCATATGATGCTCACTAAGTCCCACAACTTGTTGCCCTAGTACAACTACTGATTCTATACCAAAAAATTTAGCTACTAAGTCCTATATATTCAAATAAAGCAGAAATTGGGCTTGAATACTTATAAAATGTAACCATATAAAAATTTACCTAGAAATTACATAAAAGTTTTGCTAGTAGGATCTGGAATGAACTTTAAATGACTCATGAAATTTTCTAGGTTCCTTAATGGTAGGACTAGTGGCTACCTTGATAGTGCTATCATCCTACATATATATGGACATACACATATAAATTCAAGAAATATTTTAAAATTAAAAAAATATACTTCAACTGTATTCAAAGTTTAAATATAATTTTTAACTACACATTAGAGATGACTCAGGTATAGCACTAGATAATGGAGAACTCACCATACCTTTTGGTTGATCAAACATGAATGTATCATGACCTCCAAATTATAGTAAAATTGTTTCACATTTGAATTAAGCTATATAATTATTAAAATCTATCTACTTTGAAGAAACTAATTAAATTTATATATCTAATAATGAACAGGTGATCCCACAATACCGGTTTACAATTTTTGGCCAAAATGGACACTAAACTTATTTTTTCTAACTAAATGTTCACTTTCGGGCACCTATAGCAGCTAAACCGTGAGGAATTTGAAGATGATACAAACTAGTTATTTGTGACATTTTTTCTATAGATTCTAAATATATTTATTTCAAAAAATTTGGAATCAGATTGAACTTCTTTTTCCATCTCCTTCAACAAATAGTTTATTCAGTAAACACCATTTTCAAAGAGTGACGCTCACTGTATAACACATAATTTTTTTTCCATGAAGGATATAATTCTATTTTTTTTTAATTTATATTTCTAACTACGATATCTAGTGCTTCCAATTGGTTTCATAGTGTTTTATTGAATATTTTTTCCTTAATCAAGTTTCAAAGTCAAACCAATTACAATTCAGAAATAGGTGGACTGTATAATACATAACTTTTTTGTATGTATTGAAATTCAATTTTTTTTTGTTGGATCAAGGACTCCAATATATGGTGCGCTCATATTTTCCAATTTTTTTGGGATAATCTTCTATTTTTCCACGTGTAGAATAGAGAGCTTGATTTTTGATGAAAAACCTACATTTACAAGAAATAAAAAATAAATATAATAATTAAATTAAATTTATTTAAAATTATACTTTTTTGGAAGCTTATAATAAGGTCTACATACTTACAAAAATAAATTTTAAATGAATTAATTTGATCCCCCAAAAGGTAAATCAAAAGTGGTTTTTTATCAGCGTTTTGATAGGTGTAAAGGAGACTTTGTTATAGGTATGGTTTAAAACTAGTGGGGTTTTATCCAATCTAAGGTAGTTTGATCAAACCATCTTCAATTGGAATGCTTTAAATGGAACTTTTGAAGGCTTAAATCATTATATTTTCTAAAAATATGACATTTCAGCAAAAATTAGAATCTCCCAAAAATTGTAAACCAGCTTTGTGGTATCACCCGAACACTATGGATAGTTTTATTTTTCGAGTCAATTTATTGGTCTACCCCATAAGGTGTGTCAGCTTGTATAATTTTCAATGAAAACATAATTTATCTAATTAAGATTATGTCCTTGAGCCACTTATCTACACCAAATAGTTCACAATATATATATATATATTATTTATAAATTAATTAATTATATTTTAAAATCGATTGAGCTATTTATTAATTTTAATATGTAAATTTTGAAAAGGCATTTGAAATGTGGTATGTACCTATATAGGATGATCATATAGTGTATCTAAGAAAAAATGATCATCTATTGGAGATCCTAAACTAGATGAATGAGATGGACCATAACATGGTTAATTATAATTGTAAAAAAAATGTGGTGTTAAGGTGTGTGAGGTGATAGGATCAACACCATATCCTCCATGATCTCTACCATTGAATTCAAATTCCCGATAGGTAGCTTGTTAAGTTATATTTCCTAATATCATACTCAGTGCTCCTAATATTAAAACCACTACCTAGTGGTAAATGGGTATTGTAATACTAGGTGAAGAAGCAACAATGATGGGTGGAGTAGGCACATGTTAATTTGGATCAACATGTTCTCCTATTGAATCTTGTAGCTTGTCACTAACAACACCTTGGAGTGATATGATTTCAAAATAATTAGATTTCAAATAAAATTTAAAATCAACCCATAATTTTCTCAAAAAATATAATGGCATGTTAGAATTGGCATGTGATGGATGGTCAAAGATACAAAAAAATAAATAAACCTTATTATTGGGGAAAAATACAATAATAATCACATGGTATACATACCCATGTACCCTAGCTCAAACTATTAATCCTTCCACTTTACCTTAAACTTTTATTGTGTGGGGATTTGATTTCGTAGGATCAAAACCTCTAATTCTATGGATCACTTTAAGGATTCTCTTGTGAAAAATATATGTGCATCTAGATATATATGAATAAGAAAGAGTGATTTGATCATTTATCACAATATTTTTATACATAAAGACCAATTTAGCGGTAATAAATCTAGGAAGTTGAAAATCCTTAAATAAGGCACCAATAAGGTTGACAATTTGGTTCTAGTCATTCGTTCAATTCTCTTACATGAACTCCTTAGTACATGATATGAGAAAATAATATAGGGTAACAATTATAACAAAATATGGGGTTGAATATTAAAGGAGGATGGATAACTAATGGGGAATGAAATGGCCTTGAAAATTTAATGGTGGTCTAAACTTAGACCCTAGTTCGCTATGTTAGATATCTTGTTCTTGAGTAAGATCTATTCATTCATGTCAAGTAAGGGTGAGGGTATCAATATTATTAGGTGTGATTGGTATGAAATTGTATCCATTAAATCAATTAGTATTTAGGGAATGATTATCTAAAAATATAGCTTCCATGGGCTCTCATCATTCTTGAAGGATCGAATGATGAATTCACTCCAATTTTGACAATTTCATTTTTCTTCAATATACATGTGAATCAAATTGATTTCTCCATATATTATTGTACTCAATTTCATAAAGGCCTTGAAAAGTGTAATATGTGAGCTATCCCAATAAAATAGAAGTAAATATGGTAATGCATGATCTTTATTTAAGATGGATAATTTATAGTGAGAAATAATGAGTAGAAGAGAGGAGCATTGAAGTTCCCTTGGAAAATTTATTAGTATGATAGTTATAGTATGAGGGAGAAAAAGGGATTATTTATACAAAGAGGTAGTGGAAGTAGTGCTAGAAAAAATAGTGGATGAATGGGTAGAGAGATTAATTTCATCAAAATCTAACTGATGAGGTGGTAGGGTGATCCCACAATAGTGGTTTACAATTTTTGGCCAAACTGGACATTGAATTTTATTTTTTTAACTAAATCTTCACATTCGGGCACCTATAGCTGTTAAACCGCGAGGAACTTGAAGATGATGCAAACTAGAGTCTTGTCACATTTTGTTTGTAGATTCTAAAAATATTTTTT
>VDFB02092823.1:0-16407 GCA_007258455.2 Sequoia sempervirens | reverse complement strand
TTTTCTTATAAATAAGTGTTCCTCCTGCGTGAGTGAGCAGAGATATAGCATGTAAAAGTTAGTTTGATAATAAGAAGTAGAATATGTAAGAGTTAGTACTATGATAAGAGATAGAGTTTTGTGTTAGTCTTGTTTTGAGCAGAACAATGTATACCATTTTGAGTTTATGAATAAAAGCTGATGAATTTCTGAGTTCAATACTGGCATAATTAGTTGATGCTTGCTAAAGGGGCCCACTTAGGAAGTATCTGTAGTTAGTTAGTTAGTCATTCATTTTCTGTTGATCAGCAAGTTAGATTTCATTCTTGGAAGACCAGGCAAACTCATTCTATATTGTTCCTCAGAGGCATCGAATCCATCCTGCTTGTTCTCAAGAAGATAAGGCCTACGCTTTGTTCCTCAGTTATAGTTGTTATGATTTCTGTTTTGATTACATTTAGAAGGCTTCGCATTACATTCCTATAGCATAAGTAGAATTCCTTTCACGTATTTATTTCTAGTAAATCATGACTGTAGATAGTTCTTAGTGCACATACAGTGCTGCTCCATTTGAAGTATACATTCCCTGGTTTGATAAAGTAAATGAATGACCATGTGAAGATGTCAGTTTCATGTCATAATGTCCAATTCCCAGGTTAGGATTTGCTGTGACTTTTATATCCTCGTGGTGCCACCTTATTACCTCTAGTATTTTGGTCCACAATCCTCTGCTGATGATTATCATTGCTTGTAGTTTTGGTAAATGGTTTTTGGATGTTGGAAGCTTGTAAGTTTAGAATCTCATGTGCACATGTGCTCGTATGGAAAGTTGAAATTATTCTATTGTTGCATTTTGTTATTAGGTCTATCTCTAGCCAACCTAATGTATTATTAATGTTGTAATGAATTTATTTTGTGGTGTGGATGTAATTGTGACCTATCTTAGGTCCATTCCAACACGTTGTTGTGTGCTACACACTTGAATTGTTTTTGGAAAGGTTTTGTACAAGCTTGAAGCCAATAATTGATCTTTCTAGTGAATAAGGATTTCATCTAATTCAGATAACCTAATTGATGCTTGCGGATGAGCTAGATATATATATTGGACAGTTTTGTGATTGATAATGTGAAGTGTGAGTGCATAGACAAGTATGCAAAGATGATGAAGTGTGCAAAGTCAGTTTATTGAGCATCAAAGGAATTGAATCAACACTAATTAGGTGTAACTTTATCAGTTTATTTTTTGGTTGTAAGCCATTTTGTTATTGTATATTTTGTAGGAAACAAGCCTCCCATTTTGGATAGTTAGTCTTGGTAGTGATCCACCCTTTGTAATATCTTATAATCGATTATACTATATTGTGACCTAATCCTCATCATGGCTTTTCCCATTTTGCCCTCCACATGTAAAATCCTAGTGTCTTCATGTGTTGTGTTCTTTTTATGCTATGTTAATGCTCTTGCTCATCCTTAATATTATATGCATTGAAAAAAAAAAAAAAAAATTGGTTGGTATTTGTTCAATATTTAAGAAGATAATTGATTCACCCTCCTCAATATCTGTACTACTATTCCATCTCATCAAGAATTTTAAGGATAGTGGCTTCCACATATAGATTCTGTCTAGAAAATTGGACCCTCATGAGAAACATACAATTTCACAAATAATTAAACCTACTTTTGAGCCTCCTATTGCACCATTGGTCCTTCTTCTCGAACAATATTCATAGGCCCCTAAGACCCATTATTTTTTATCTAGAGGCCAATTTCACCTCAGAAATCACCTAAAACTTGAAAAATAACACTTAATTATTTCATATCCCAAAAACCCACCTTCAAAAATAAATAGTAGGACCCAGACCGGCCACCTTGAGCGAATGAGTCCCCTCTTGTGGAACCCATTCACCAACGGTGGCGAATGAGTCCCTTTTGAGTGAAATTTCAATTTTGAGCAAGAATTTGATTAATTTAACATAAATTTCTAGTGAATGTCAGCCTCCTTCGGTCTGTAAAATATCAACAAAAAATTAGGTGTTTTGCTTATAAATACTCATTTTAAGTCATTTTACACATTTTTTAGTCATTTAACAAAAGCAATTGCTAAAGTCAAGTCTTCTACAAGTTTCATTAGCAAAGTTAATATTTTAGGGCAGCAAACTAGGGTTTTTGTAGGTCCTTAATCACACTCTTTAGGTCAAGATTCAACATTGAAAAAGGTTGATGATGGATTCCTATAGTGAATCATGGAGAAATATACGTTGACGAGATGCAACTAGCCATCAAATCACACCTAAAGACTTGGTTTCAAGGTGATTCCATCTTCCATTTTCACTCTATCTTTAGATTAAGGTTTGCATTTCATCTATGTTTCATTTGCATGTCATTTTATCTCCATTTTTAATGTGTTGTGTGATTTCTAGGGTTGAGATATTGTATCATTTAAATCACATTTTCAGTTCTCATTCTTGCACAATAGAATAGGGTTTTTGACATACTTTAGATTTTCCTAGTCTTTAACACATCTAAGGCTAGGGTTTTATGTATATTTTTCTCAATTCAAGGTTTAATTACCCAATTAGGGGTATGACCAAGGAAAAATTCCCATAAGACAAACAATTTTAAGGTGTTTTGCAAGAATTTTTTGAGATCCCGACTCGAGTTTTCGTGAGAAAGTGTTGTATAGGTGTCAAGGTGTAGAACAAAGATTTAAAATTATAGAAATCTACAAGTGGAATGATTCACCATGCATGGTGAATGAGTCCCTCCTGAAGTGTAATTTTGAGTTAGATGTAGATCTAGACACCTAGTTGATAGAAAATAGCTTCTGTGCAGAAAATCCCTAACCTGGGACTGATTCACCCAGTGTGACGAATGAGTCCTAGTCAACCCAAAATCAGATTTTGTCATATTTCCAGATTGCTCTCCAACCCTCTTCAGCTTCTCAGGTGCACATATTCTAATATTTTTCTTTCTATTTAACTTAATCTGCATTTTCTTTCATCAATTCAAGCTTTTTGCAAACATCAATGTGTTTTCATATATTGCATAAATCTTTGATCTTGCATACATAATCATTCAAATAGATCATCCAATTGCACTTAGATCATTCCATTTAGTCTTAATTACATAGTACATTGCATAATTTGAGTTAACCTTGCTAGCTCTTTGGAGTGGGGTTTATCTATCTCCTTTTAGGTGAAACATCCTAAGAGTGCATAGTATCCTATAAGCCCTACCCAAAAACCTATAGTTCATTTTGGTGAACCTACATATTGAACATTATATCATTATAATTGGCATCTTAGGACTTAATTTTCTTGTCATTTTGCATTGATTTGCATCTTAGGGCTTCTTAAAATTGCATTAGTGAAAGCATCATTTAGAGTTCACTATTGCATTTCATTTCATTAAATTATTCCATCATTCTACATTTTCAATTTGTATTTGCATTGTATAGACCTAAAAACCTTTAGAAAAGTCAAAAAAAAAAAAAACATAAAAATTCCTCCCATGGGACTCATTTGCCACCTTGGGAAAATCAGTCCCACTACAATTTTTGAATCAGAATTTCCAGATTTCAGTTTATTGCATTGCACATTTCTGTTTTATACAGTTTCTTTTATATTATAGTTTAGTTGTTTTTTTTTTCCTTAGCATAAAATTTATTTTCTTTCATGTAATTTATGGATAGTTTTATATTTTTGCAAATTTCCTTTTCAGTATTTGTTCCTAGTTCTTTTAGATCACATTCATTGATACATAAAAACACAAAAAATAACATCAAACCAACCCTTCAAACACATGATTCAAGTTAGAAACATCTCATCCAATCCTCTTAGTAGTGATGATGTTGACAAGTTAGATGAAGTTCTTCAAAACTTCCTCTCACTCACTTCATCCTCTAACGCTTGCAATGAGAAACCTAAACCCCTTAATGATAAAGTATCCCTCAAACCTTTTGGTTGTGATGAGTTTGATTTGTTAGATGAATCTCTCCAAGAATTCATGTTGCATAAGTCATCCACTAAAGGTTTGTTGTGACAAACTCATGATAACAAACGTTAACACCTCTAATGCTTCTCCTGAACAGCTTAAACCAATTGACAATAAATTACCCCACAAACCTTTTAGTCATGATGATTTGGACTTGTTAAATGAGTCCCTCAAGGACTTCATCTCACTCAAATCATCCACTAAGGTTTGTTATGAGAAACCTCATACTAAGGATGTTAATGTCATTCAACCTCTACTCATCCTTTACCCACCCTTACATAAACTTCATCCTTCCAATAAACCTCGATACACTCTTTACCCACTGAAACCAATGCATTGCAGCAATCAAGTAATGTTATTGTTGCTCATACATATAATACCCGAAACAATTTGCAAACACCACAACCAACCCCACCCTCTTTCTGTTTACCCAACTTGCCTAGTGCTCCTCAATCCCAAACACAAAGGAGTATGATCTTGTTAAAAAAATTAAGAATACTCTTGCAAATATTTCCCTTTGGTATTTACTTTAGAACTCACCAAATTACCACCACATTCTTCAAACAGCCTTAAAAAAAATTGCAGTTCCTCCTGGCACAAATTTGAATGATGTGGTAGATTTAATCCATAAAACAAATCAAACTAATCTTGACATTACTTTCCATCAACATGAGCTCCCTCCTTTAGAGTTGCGAAAACAAAATGAAGCCTTTATGATAATTTCTCAATTCAATCACATAGGTATCAAACAGACCCTTATTGACAATAGTTCGGCCCTTAATGTGTGTAGTGTGAATCTCCTTGATAGATTGCACGTTGACAAGTCACAAATAATACCTGGTTCCATATCCATTCGAGCATTTGACAACACAATAAAGCAACCGCTTGGGATAATTACTTTACCTATTATGGTTGGGATGGCTACTTTACAAACTTCTATTCATGTCATGCCTTATGATCTTTCGTATAATATTTTTTTAGGGACACCGTGGATTTGTGACATGAATTGAGTGCCTTTGACCCTTCATCGTATCATGAAATATTTCTATAACAATCACATTTATCAAGTTGAAATAGAATCCGAGCCTGAAAGTTGCTTGCAGCTTGAAAAAGGAGTTACAAGTCCTTTGAAAACACTAATTCCAACATCCAACATAGACCCTCTTGAAATTGAACACAACAATGAGGAATCAGTATCTAAATTATTTGGTGATGATTGGGGATCCTTAGAATTCACACCTTCATTTATGGGCGAATACATAATCACATAAATGAAAGACGAGAAAAAAGAACAACCAATAATCATGTCAAATCAAAATTCTGAACAATCTTCTCAAGCATCTATCTCCTACACTTTGGACAAAAATGCAACATACACAACAAATTTTGATGAGACAGATTATCAATCCCTGCCTAATCTGATAGAAATGGAAAAAATTTATGGAAAAGGTTATGAACTTGTAAAACAATTAGGATATACAGGAAAAGAGTGTGTAAAACATGAACAAGGTATTCATGTTCCTATTGAACCTAATACACAAGAAACAAAAACTAGATCATTGGGATATTCTTTTTCTAAAATGAAAAAAGCTACTCAATGACCATATTTGAACATCAACGCTCTTACATGTCAACCAAAACACCAACTCACAATCAAACATCCTGAATTGCTTGATATGAATGTACCACCATCATGGAAGTTTGTTGATAGTGATGAAACTTCGAAACAAATGTTAGGAGTTTATAATAACACATCCTCTCCTACTTCCATGAAACAAATTCCTCATGATATGATTGTTACCAAATAAGAAGAAACTGATATCACTGAAGAACCCTATGTGCCTGAAGTTCATAACTCTAATGCAATCCCTTTAGGAGATACAATTGATGTGCTAATGGACATTGATGATAACGAAAAAGTTATTAAAATTGGGAACTACCTTGAATATGAAGAACAAGAAGACACTACAAATTTACTTCATGATTTTCCTAAAAAAAATTGCTTGGAAATATTTTGATATGCCAGGAATTGACCCAAAAATTATGACACACAACATCATTCTTGCTAAAAAAGCTAAACCTATTAGTGAAAAGATAAGAAAAATGCATCCAAATATAGCCTTGCATGTTAAAACAAATCTCGAAAAACTCCTCGATGCAGGCTTCATTTGACCTATTGATTATTCTTCTTGGATCTCAAACATTGTCGTAGTTGCAAAACCCAATAATCCTATTAGGATATGTATGGATTTCTGTGACTTGAATAAAGCTTCTTCAAAAGATGACTTTCAGCTTCCTAATATAAACATGATTGTGGATTAAAATACTTGAAATGCTTTGTTGTCATTCATGGATGGATTTTTTAGTTATAATCAAATCCTTATTAATCCTCAAGATCAATAGAAAACAACCTTCACAACTATTTGGGGAACATTTTGTTGGGTTGTGATGCCCTTCGGTCTAAATAATTCTAACGCAACTTATCAATGAGCAATGACATTAATATTTCATGATTACATTCACAAAATTTTGAAAGATTATGTTTATGATATCCTAGCTAAATCTTTAACATGACAATAAAATGTAAATTTTCTCCAAATTTTTTTTGAACAAATACGTAAATGCAATATGTGCTTAAATTTGAAAAAGTGTGTTTTTGGCGTAGATAGTGGTAAAATTTTTGGGGTTTGTCATATCTCATAGAGGCATTGAGGTGGACACAAAGAAAATTGATGCAATTATTAACATGCCACCGCCTAGGAATATTTCTCAATTGTGAACGTTACAAGGCCGAATTCAAACTATCCATCATTTTGTTGTATCTTTAGCCAATCACACATTAGCTTTCACAAATCTTCTCAAAAAGGGTGTCACTTTTGATTGGGATGAGGATTGTAAATAGGATTTTGAGAGTTTAAAAGAATACCTTGCAACTCCACCTATTTTACAACCCGTCATGCTTAACAAACCATTTATCTTGTACATTTCTGCATCTAACCATGCTCTTCTAGAATTGTTGGCTCAACAAGATAATCGTGGAAAAGAACACGCAATTTATTATATTAGTTGAACCTTAATTGATTATGAAACTTGATATTCACCAATTGAAAAACAATGCTTGGTTATTGTATTCACTACTAGTAAGTTGCGACATTATTTATTAAATGCTAAAATATAGGTCATAACAAAATGTGATCCTCTTAAACATCTTTTCAACAAAATGGATCTTTCTAGACGCTTAGCTAAGTGGGTAATGTTGTTAATTGAGTTTAACCTTAAGTTTTTTCACAAAAAGTAATCAAAGGACAAGCCTTAACCGATCACTTAGCTAATGCTCCTTCTCCTCTTGCTCTACCTAATCACGAATCCTTTCCTAATGATAATGTCTTGACCATTGACATTAAACAATGGGAATTATATTTCAATGGATCTAAGTGTAGAAAAGGTTTTGGTGCTAAAGTTGTATTGATTCCACTTGACAGAAAACCTCTTCCCTTGTCCTATAGATTAAATTTCCTATGCACAAATAACACAGCTGAGTATGAGGCATTGATCATAGGTTTGCGAGCTACTTTAACAATGGATGTTGAACATATCAAGATCTTTGGTGATTCACAATTAGTTATAAAAAATATTAATTGTACATATCAAACTAAACATGACAAGTTATCAAAATACATAGATCTTACAAAGAAATGGTTAGAGAAGTTTGAAGCATTCACCATTGATAACATCCCATGAAAAGATAATCAACATGCAGATACAATGGTGAGCAAAGCCTCTCTTATATCTCCACATGATCCTTCCACATACTTCATCTTTTTTATCCATCCCATAATGAAACCTTCAATTGATACTCCGTTAGAACACATTTTAGAAATAACCCAAGATGACTCGTGTGAATGGTATGATACAATATATAACTATTTAAAAGATGGTATTGTTCCCAAACCTACAACAACAAATACTCAAAAGTATTTACACAAGCTAGTAGCTAAATACGTATTCCTTTCCAGTGCATTGTATAGAATATCTTTCAATGGTCTCTTACTACAATGTCTTAAGGATGTTGAAATCCCTCTAGCAATTGAATAGGCTCATGTTGGTGCCTATGGTGGTCATTTTGGATGTCAGTCATGAGTGGAAAAACTTATCCGTATGGGTTATTATTGGAGACATATGGAGAAGGACTACTTCACTTACATTAAATGATGTCAAAAATGTCAAGAACATAGCAATTTGATCCATGCTCCTACTTTTGAGTTCCATTCCCAACTTCCCATTTGGCTATTTTTAGTATGGGGATTAGATCTTATTGGAAAAATTTCACCTCCCTCTTTTGTTGGACACATGTTTATCATAACCAAAATAGACTATTTCACAAAATGGGTAGAATACATTCCTCTTCGTTCTACAAATGCTGAAGAAATTTGTTGTTTCATTTTGGAACACATAATTGCTCACTTTGGACTTCCTTCTACCATTGTTTCAGACAATGAAACCCTGTTTAAGAATAATGAAGTTATTATTTTTCTTGAAATATTCAACATTCAACATCACTTTTCCACACCATATTATCTATAATCTAATGGACAAGCTAAAAATACTAATAAGTTTCTCAAACAAATTCTTAAGAAAACTATCAAGAAACATGATCAAGACTAGGATACACAACTATATTATGCACTTTGGGCTTATCGAACAAATGTTAGGTAATCCATGGGAACTACACCTTATAACCTTATTTATGGCACTGATGTGATCATGCCCTTGGAGTTAGAAATTTCTATGTTGTGAATTTCTCTCCAAGACCATATTGATGATGCCACTTATAAAGATCAATGATTCCACCAACTTGAGATGCTCGATGAACAACACATTAACTCTCTTGAACATCTCCAAGCTCACATCAAACAATTACAATGAAAACACAATACACATGTCATGCCTCAATAGTTTTTTAAGGGAGATTTTGTTCTTATTGAAAATCAATGCAATACCAGTGCTAACAATGACGATAAAGATAAATTCAACCCTAATTGGTTAGGACCTTACATAGTCAATACCAATTATGGTAATGGTACTTATGTCTTAACACAACTTGATAGAACACCCCTTAAGGAACCTATTAATTCCATGCATTTGTGTCAGTATTATCTCTGACCCCTTTGAATAGTATGATTGATAAAGCAGTGTTGTCTAAATTTATCTGATGTAATTCTAAATAACTTTCACATTGCTTCATTCTTGACAACTAATTTTGTGTTTTTCTTAAACACTAAGGTAATTATTTAAGTCCATTTTATAATTACTTTAGGATTCATAATATTCACCTTTGTGTTATGTTAACTTAGATCCTTATATGCATTATAGGTGTATTTAATTTAACATATTCTCTTCTAATCAACAATGTTGTATCTACAATAAAACTAAAAAGTGTTTTAAAATAGATCACATTAACCATGTTAAGTCATGTAGCCATTCATTAAATAATCTTATCATAAGTCATTTATGATATTGCTATCAGGATTCAACCGTGTAGTTTCGAGTCAAACTCATTGACCCATGTTTCATGAGTAGTGGTTCAACAAGAACCCATCTCTCATGATATCGAATGGTCCACTTAGCACTCATTGCATCTAGGTGATGCTCAATGCAGGTGCAGCACCGCCCCGCCCCGAGAGGTCACCCATCCCAGTATTGCTCCAGCTCAAGCGCGCTTAACTAGGGAGTTTTCTCCAAGGTTAAGCCCGCTTGAGTTGTTACCCCATTTGCAAAACCTTCAGCAAGTGTTGTGCCTTATGAACCATTCATAATAGAGCCCCTTTAACTCATCAATTGATAAGTAGGAGGTATTTTTCCACAGCGTGTCAAATTATGATATTGCTATCAGGATTCAACCGTGTAGTTTCGAGTCAAACTCATTGACCCATGTTTTCATGAGTAGTGGTTCAACAAGAACCCATTCCCGCGATATCAACAACTACCAGCAATCACGTACCGGTGATTTCGCAGCTACCGCCCCGAAATACCCATCCTGCATTTTCAGCCAGCTTTTGTGAGTTTTCCGCCAGTTAAGCCCGCCATAGATGACACCTTACTGGAAAACCTTCCGCCATGCCAGCCTTTGGTGAAACCACCGCCAATAGCCCTGACCATCGGCTCAGGCTTATCAAGATAAATTATGATATAAAGAGTCAAAAGATTCGGGTCGTATCAAATCATTCTGAGCAGCCATCCCATTTAATGAAACTATAGCCTCGAGCCGTTTGGTGATATCGTTCGAGAGGTCAGCAGATGCTCGAAGAGCTGCGCCTATAGCTGCTTCTCCCGCTGAGCATGCCACCCACAAAACCGCCAGTTGTGTAAATGGTAATTCGGCTTAACCTTGAGAAACCCCCTCGTTGCCAGCTTGAGCCGGAGCAAAGATCGGATGGGTGACCTCGACGGACCGCTGCTTCACCTCCCGAGCATCACCCAGATGCAATGAGTGCTATGGACCACTGACATCATGAGAGATGGGTTCTTGTTGAACCAACATGAAACATGGGTCAATGAGTTTGACTCAAACGCTGAATCCTTCATCACACTTATTATGCTGTGGAAAAATAATTTCCCACTAACAATTGATGAGTTAAAGGGCTCTCTATTATGAATGGTCTATAAGGCAACAACACTTGTTTTAAAGGGTTTTGCAATGGTGTTTCTGCTTAACCTTGGAGAAACTCCCCTGTTGCTGTTTATTGCAAGACTGATAAGTAACTTCTTGACGACCAAGGGCTTCACCTCCTGAGCACCACCGATGCAATGAGCAAGTGGACCATTCGATATCATGAGAGATGGGTTCTTGTTGAACCACTACTCATGAAACATGGGTCAATGAGTTTGACTCGAAACTACACGGTTGAATCCTGATAGCAATATCATAATTTGACATGCTGTGGAAAAATACCTCCTACTTATCAATAAGTCATTTAATTAATCACATTGCATTTAACATTTCAACCACAAAGAGACACATCATAATAACACTAAATGCGCATGTCTATATATATCAAAGTCTTATGTACATCTCAATATCATATACAAAATCACAAAGGTCTATGAGAGCTAGAACCCTCGGGCTCTACCACTCAAGATTCAGTCCTTGGACGTCGTGAGACAGTCATGTGTGATCGTGACTATGAACTACTGAGTCTAAGTGCATAATCTAGACCTTGTACTCAACCAACAACCACAAGACAGTCCTCTTCCATTTGATCCCTCTCTGCTCATACCTGTGCTAGCTTTGCATGTAGTCCCTCAACCTCTGTTGTGGTCTCTAATGTATGTCATGTAGTCTCAATTTGACAGTCATCTCCTCACACTCTCGTATGCTGCTCGTAGCCTCACAAAGTTTTGAGTGACTCTAGATCCTCCTCCATAATCAGTGGGGGCATGTAGCCAAGATCCATCTCCTCCTCATCGATGGATATAGGCACTATCTCCGTTGTAGCCTAACAATAGAACTCTCGCCAGTCTCTCATCGCTCCTACAAGATAGACAAGATACACAATCAATAAACATCATCATGATATATATATATAAATAGCATAAAATACTCAAGTGCATGGGTCCAATCAAGCATCATCACCTATGTCTCTATTTGGATGAGGGATGTCAACCTCATCCTCTCTAGGGGGCATGGAGGAAGTGCTAGCCTCTCTTTGACTTTAGGTGTTGATGTCTGTTGTAGCTACTACATGAGATCTGGTCTTGTAAGTGTGTGAGGACTCTCCATGCTCGTACTGATCCTCAATAGCTACCTCATCACCCTCACTCAGGGGTGGCTCCTCCTTGTAAAACTCATCCTCTCCTCCATCCGAGTCCTCATAGTCAGGATCGACATCTGACTAGTACTCATCATCAATCACATTAATAAAAATGTTTGCTGTCCTATACTATACATCCTCTGCTCTTTCCTCTGACTCATCTCCCTCATCTGGTGCTAGTCTTGCATCACATATAGGGACATCCATTGGGAACACAAGATCTGGTCGTGTAAATGACCACCGCTCCTCATGCTCATCTGTGTTTCTGACATCATCAACGTCAAATGCTCGTGGTTGGTTGTGACCTGAATTATCATAATCAGTCTCACAAATATGATCTATAGTAAGCTGAATAGTATCCCCTAACCTCTAAGCACTCTGCAATGGTCTTCTAATGAAGGGGCACACCCCGGTGGTGTTTGTACCTATACAAACTATCACATGACTCGCCCATAGTAGAAATTTCATACAACATAGTCATGCCTCCCAACTAAATACCTATCCATCTACATCTTCCATAGTTGTACTATGGGATCTGGCCATTGTACAGTGAGTAGATAAGTTCTCCATAAGATCTCATCTCCCTCTAGTTGTTCAAACCTCACCCTCCAAAAATGTAAATCCTCGTACTATCACAAGCATCGCAAAGGATAGTTGAATGCTCATGGATATCCTATAGCTATAGCACAAGGTAATCTGACAGGCCTGGTGCATGTGATATGCTCGAGGAACCACACCTATAGAAGTGTATAGTGCACCATACTATTGATCTCTTGAAACACAAACCAACCAAGATCATAATATAACTGTGCTAAAATACAACAGCCCCATGCATAGACTATCCTCTACTCATACATCCCTTGAATTAAATATACTATTCCTTTGTCTAAGTTTGTCACTTATCCATCTAGATTGATAACAAGAGCCACTGTGTGCATCATAATCCATCTAACAATAGGAGCTCACAAATATAGCAGCATGGGGAGCT
Source organism: Sequoia sempervirens (assembly GCA_007258455.2). Lineage (NCBI taxonomy): Eukaryota > Viridiplantae > Streptophyta > Pinopsida > Cupressales > Cupressaceae > Sequoia > Sequoia sempervirens. Next base: position 3,636 of record VDFB02092823.1, on the reverse strand, counting down.
CGATCCATGCTCTAACCTGGTTGCGGTGAATAGGTTCACCTAAGAAATACTACACGTCCCTCTTCTTCTTGTAGAATGACCAATCCCCCTAGAAATATACCCGCTCTCCCCGAATAGGATCTTGGAGAATGTGGTGTACGTCCTTGAGAGTGATGGTCATCTCCCCAATAGGAAGATGAAATGTACAAGTATCTAAATCCCAATGTTCACATAGGGCCATAAGCATTGCATCATGGTATCTCATAGTATATCATAGGTGGCATAAGATATGCCCAATAGATACCCACTTTTTGTAAATGCTCTATCTCTCTTTTCGATAGTGTTGGAGCATGATCTCTTAGAAACGTGAGATGCCTTCCCCCTAGCTGTTGTCAAGACTAGGTGGGAACCTATCAAAATCATCACATAATGCTCTAAAATTCATCTAATTTCTTCAATTTCAACATATTTCATCATGAAATTGTACCAAATTACATCTAGTGTGCTTTCCTAATAGCCCTAGAAACTTTAGAACCCTTTTAGGACACTTCACGAAGAAATAGGACACTCTGCGAACAAATGGGACACTTTGCAAAAAAAGGGGACACTTTGCAAACTTTTTTTTCCAAGACCCTAAATTAAACTATCCATGCATTAAAATAATTAAATTATTACAAAAGGTGGAAGTTGTAGAATTGACTCACTTCGTAATACAACTAGTCATGCGCCACCTGCTCACGAATCTCATCCAGTCGTGAAGGTGTGTAACCCTATCTGCTAGACATTTTCTCCTCATCTCACTCATCACCCTCAAGCTAAAAGAAGGTAAAATGAATAGTAAGTAAGAAATTACTTTACTTTCCTCTCTTTTACCTAGTTTTATCTCTTTTTATTCTTGTGCATTAAAATAGGGTTACTATCTTTTAAGAATTAATAAAGTATCTCTTCTTCAAATCAACATAACAATAGCTAGGGTAATCCATTTTTGACACCATTTGATGCATTGGAATCATGATTCCGCACCTAACATCATCATTCATCTATCATTATGTGGCATGGTACTTGGAAATTCCCTATGATATGATGTTTCTTATTTGACGTGGCTAGAATTCTACCTTGATTCCACCTCTATAAAGCAAGCGAAATCAAGGGGGGGCATATATCTACCCTTGAATTAGACTCCTAGGTGTTATACAAAAGGATTTTGGACAATTAATGAATGTGTGTTGCAGGATGTAGTTCCTAATGTTGTGGTTTTGCAGATAACTACACTAGGGGTTTGTTCTCTCATCTTTTGAATGAAGTATCCTTTTATGTAATAAAGTGCACTATTTAGAGTCCATTAGCTTACATATGCACATAGAGTTATATGGGTGCTAAAGTGGGGACTAAATGTGCCATAGAAAATTGGATCCTCTAGAGAAAAGGGACAATTTCATGCATAATTAAACCCACTTTTAAGTTCCCTTGCATCATTTATCCTTTAAAACAACATTCATAGACCCCTAAGACCCATTATTTTTATCTAGAGGCCCATCTCAGTTGAGAAATCACCTAAAACCTGACAAACAACACTTAATTCTTTCATATCCTGAAAACCCACCTTCAAAAATCAATAGTGGGACCCATTTGGCGAATGAGTCCCTCTTGAGGGAAAATTCAATTTTGAGTGGGAATTTAATTAATTCAATCTAAAATTTTGATGAATTTCGACCTCTTAGGTCTAAATAACAAAAAAAATAGTTGTTTTTGCTTATAAATACTCATTTTAAGTCATTTTACACATCTTTTAGTCATTTCACAAAAGCAATTTCTAAAGTCAAGTCTTCTACAACAAGTTTCATTAGAAAAGTTGGATTTTTAGGGCAGCAAACTAGGGTTTTTGAAGGTCTTGAAGCTCACTATTTAAGTCAAGATTCAACATTGCTAAGGGTTGATGATGGATGCCTATAGTGAATGATGGAGAAATCTAGGTTGAGGAGATGCAACTAGCCATCAAATCATACCTAAAGACTTGGTTTCAAAGTGATTCCATCTTCCATTTTCACTCTATCTTTAGATTAAGGTTTGCATTTCATCTACATTTCATTTGCATGTCATTTTATCTCCATTTTTAATGTGTTGTGATATTTCAAGGGTTGAGATCTTGCATCATTTAAATCACATTTGCATTTCTTATTCTTGCACAATAGAATAGGATTTTTGACATACTTTATATTTTCCTAGTCTTTAACACATCTTAGGCTAGGGTTCTATGTAGATTTTTCTCCATTCAAGGTTTAATTACCCAATTAGGGGTTTGACCAAGGAAAACCTCCCATTAGACAAACAATTTTAAGGTGTTTTGCAGGAATTTTCAGAGATCTTGACTTGGGTTTTCGTTAGAAAGTGTTGTGTAGGTGTGAAGGTGCAAAATACATATTTGAAATTACAAAAATCTGTAAGTGGACTTATTTTCTATGCATGGTAAATGAGTCCCTCTTGAAGTGCAGTTTTGAGTTATATGCAGATCCAGACACCAAGTTGACAGAAAACAACTTTTGTGTAGAAAAACCCTGACCTGGGGCTAATTTTCCTTGGGTGGCGAATGAGTCCCAGTTAGCCCAAAATCAGATTTTGTCAAATTTCTAGATTTCTCTTCAACCCTCTTCAACTTCTAAGGTGCACACATTATAAGATTCTACATTTTGTTTAGCTTATTTTGCATTTTCTTTCATCAATTCAAGCTTTTTGCAAACATCACTATGTTTTTAAACATCACATAAATCTTAGATCTTAAATGCATAATCAGTGAAATAGATCATCCAATTTCACTTATATCATTCCATTTCTAAGTCTTAATCACATCATACATTACATAATTTGAGTGAACCTAGCTAGATCTTTTGAGTGGGGTTTATCTCTCTCCTTTTAGGTGAAACATCCTAAGAGCGCAAGAGTAGCCTATAAGCCCTACCCAAAAATATATGGTTCAAGCTATAAATCAACAAATTTCCCTATGTTCTACACATCAATATTCCTCACACATCATAGAAATTTCCATCTCTACTTCAAGAGAAACAAGGAAATGATCATGTTCATTAGCACCATAGTTAGTATCATCAACATCTTTATCTTTTGTAATAATATATTGAACACGTACATTCTAATGTAGGAGCATCCAGGGTAAAGAACAATCTTGCATCTTCATTTCTATGATGATTGATTAAATAAGACCAGTGCATGTAAAATTTGGCTATCATATCTTAGGTGGCATTTTTCTAAGTTTCTTTAACTTACCGCTTCAAGGATTTTGACTAAGTTTAGCCCCGGTGGTGTTTTTGGTGTGTGGTATAACTCGAGCATTATTTTTCTATGTCTCACTAACTCCCTGCCCTATAGAAAATTTATTTGTTTTGTCTAGTTCAATGAACTTATGAAGATTGTGCTTTAAGGTGGGTAGTCTTTTCTGGAACAAGTCTAAGTTACTACCCAACATAGAAAAGTGAAGTGTGGTCTCGACGGTGTGTGTGAGCTTCATTGATGTAACATGGTCTTGGAAACATTGTGATGGTGTGTGATCAATACTTGTGATTAGAAGATCTGACGGTCCACACGAATTCCACTGAGCTTTTTATGAATTGTGGTTGAATCTCATGGAGGCTAGCAGAATGAATT
>VDFB02092822.1:63101-106243 GCA_007258455.2 Sequoia sempervirens | reverse complement strand
TTCCATGAATCGTGGGAATCAGTTCCAATTTTGAACATGTGTAGAGAAGCTTCTAATGCTGACTACGAACTCTTTGACGAATGCCAAAAACTAAACCAGAACAAGAAACCTAAAATGATAAAGAAATAAAAACGCTATTGTTATCTTCCTAGCTTTTTGGACTATGCCGATTGTGGTCAACCAAAGATGCTCCTGCAACAAATCCCATTGGCGGCATTACTCTAATTTCTTTCATTCAGGTAGATGCGTATTGAATTCAGTGATTGCAGAAGAAGGATAGCATTGCAAACATGTGAATTCAAGATCAAATTAAAGGCAATCAAATCGGAAATGGGTATTTCAAATGTACCTTGAACTAATTTCTTTCTATCTGGTCGCTTACTATTCAATTCAGCGATTGCAGAAGAACAGTGGCAATATAAACTCATGAACCCAAATTCAAGTGAAAAAGCAAGGAAATCTGAATTGAGTATTTGAAATGCACCTCGGTATCATCAATCTCTCCGTCTCCTTTGGCTCCAAATTCATCCACAGATACCACTCTCGCAGATCTTTCCCACCAGTTGTTTACTTCCATTCCATAACTAGAAATGTTATCATAGCTAAAATGGGGTACCCATTCAGCGAATTTGCCGAAAGGTTCGTCATTTTCTCCTTCCATTGTTGAAGAAGTACACATCGTACCATACTGAGGATGCTCTTGCGGAAATATTTCAAGTGGGTTTTCCTTAATTTGAGTAATGCATTCACCACTCACGATCCCAAGCACAAATATAGCAACCATCAATTCATTCTTCTTCATTCTGCTCCTGCTGTTTCCAGGACACATCTCCAGCAACACAGTAGTTTTTAAAATAGGAAAGTAAAGAAGCTACCATTTACATGATTGAATCTTCCAGCATAACATGCTTTTGAAAGTTGATTAAATATTTAAGGGTTTTAGTTTTAATGGCGATAGAAATTACGGTTATCGATCAAGGTTCAAATTTTTGAGAGTTCCAATCGGATAGATTAGATACTCGTGACTTCTGATCACTTCATTATACTATTATGTCAGAATATCGTTCTTTCTCTGAGGGACCCGATTACGTCAAATGACACGTGGGTGCAGAGAATAAAACATAAAGTAAAAAAGAAATTGATTTGATGTCCTTTTTTGATCGGGATTTTAATATGAAAAACAATAATTTGAAATACCAACATCCAGTCAACGACAAGTTTTGCTTCTTACCAATTTTGTCTTTGAATCTAATATTGAATCAAAAATGAAAATGGAAGTTCTAAGAAAAGATAAGGATAAAATTGAGTGTGTACGTCTTAAAATGTAAGTTTCAAGAAAAGATATGGAAAATTAAGTGTTCAAATCTGGGAGTCTGAAAATGTAGATTCTAAGAAAAAATTAGAGAAAATTGAGTGTTCGAGTCTTAAGTCTAAAGTTGGGCTCTAGGAAAAGTCACCACCACCAATTCACCCCCTGAAAATTCACCGTCAACAATTCATTGTGGGAAAATTCACCGCCACCAACAATTCACCGCCACGAAAAATTAACCGTCAAAAATTCATGTAATTAATTTTTTGCGCAGTGAATTGTCATGGCCATGAATTTTCCTGCAGTGAATTGTTGTCGGTGAATTGTTGGCGGTGAATTTGTGTATGCCCTAAAGTTGAAGCTAATGCTCAAATTTTGACTTAAAAGTTTTACACTTCAAATCACGGAGGCTAAATATCCATTTTGTCAGCAAAAAAAAAAATTGAAACACATTTTCCAAGACTATGTGTGAACAAAAAAATGGAATGTTATTTTTAATTATCTTCATATTTTTTTATCATGTTTTATATTGGGAGGAAACTATTTCGGGTTTTGATTTTGGGAATAATGTTGTAGCAAATTCTATGAGACAAACTATTTTGTTTAATGTATGGAAAAGTAGATGATTGTGAATGTTTTCAATGTTGTAACAAATTCTATGAGACAAACTATTTTGTTTAATGTATGGAAAAGTAGATGATTGTCAATGTTTTCAATTCATAATGTTTAGAGGAAGCAAAAATGCTAAAGTTTAACTAATTATTTCCTTCTTTTAAATTGCAAGGGTTCCCAAATAACATGTGAAAGTCAATAATCATTTGGATAAGATTAAATTTCAAATTCTACAACCCCATGAAGAAGATACTTTGTGTTCCAAATAACTGCAATGTATGTTAAAATTTAGAGTTGAAGACTACACTTTTGTAATGGGATTTATGATATGTTTGGGAGTTGTGAGCTACTATTCTTCTTACCTCAATCCTTTTCTAGATTTTGGGTTGTTTGTAGTGCAAAGTTTCTTTTATTTTCTTGGCAACTTGTTCATTGCCTTCTTCTATGCAATTTTGCATTGTTTCAATATAAAAAAATGACAAGTTTTGATGGGATTTTTCATTGTTCATAGTCCATTCCTTATTAACAAGTTTTATAAAACTCTGTTTGTTATATTTTTCTATATATGGAGGTAATTAGTATAAAATATTTTTATATTTAATTATATTATTGTGTAATGGCAAAATTTGTATATTCATGTCAATTCTTATTTAATTTTTTATATATAAACACATGATATATTTTGGTATGAAGTTAAACTTATTCCTTCATATTATTACTCATCTCAAATATGTATATTCTTTTATACTTGACTCCATCATATATAATCTACACTTGTTTATATATATATATATATATATATATATATATAATACACTAATTATTACCACTCATATTTATAAATTCATTCTCAACATAAATATTACTACTTCTATGTCGAGTCAATCTTGCAGATGTATGATCAATTCACATTCTAGACTTGATCTCTAGAAACTCAAAACTTAAATTTAAATATTGGCTAACTCTAACCCATTCCTTTCTCACTTTGAGCCCACTTGGTACATGCTTAGTGTGATTTATTGCTATGTACTTTTTGTTTAAAGGCATTCAAGTGCATTTATTTACACATCTCTCATATCGAAAGCTCATTGAAAAGTTTTCACATTTAAGGAAGAGCATGTTAAGAACACTTAAATTGGAGCACCTAAAAGAATCCAATTTTATATTGCATCATTCTAGAGCATCTATTTGTCTAAAGATTATTGTTCTTAATTATTTCCATGACCATTTAAAGTGAGTCCTATCAAAGGGATTGACTTAGGAGAACATGGACCTCATGATTTGTTGATATATCCTAGGTATTTCTAAACTCAATTGATCCTCGACATTTAATAAAACACAAATAATCAAGTGAATTAGAAAGTAGGAGTGTGTACTACACTAAATTATAATTGTGGGATATCAAGTCTACAACCATGAAAATGACCTGTAGTTGCCAACTCAACCCTTCAAAGAGTTGACAATTTATTTCGCTGAGGTAAAGTACAAATAAAGAGGAACCAATTCTCAACATGAGATAGCTCAAATTTATTACAGCATTAAAGTTATTCCTCCTCCATCATCTAATAGCTAAGTACCATTACCCCCTTTGTATTTAATTTCTTAGATTATCATTTAATGTTTCAATATTTAGATAACTAGCCCTTAGTGTTGTTATATAGATTAGTTTGTACACTTATTAATTATTCTAGGCAATACAATTAGGGAAAGGTATTTTTTCCTTTACATTTTGGTGAACTTGTCTAGTCTTACACCACCTTAGGGTTTTGTATTTAGGGTCTAAACCTTCATTGTTTTGGGGTTATATATATATATATATATATTGATCTTATATCATCATTTTTTAGATTTTGCTAGGTTTTAGCTTTATTAATTGCTATATACTTTCTCCTAGGATTTGTGGTTTATTCTGATACCACTTTTTGCACCTTGCCAACCTTTGGCTACCCTTGAGGACTTAATATCAAATTTAATTTTTGACAATTTTTCATAGTTCATTTTTTTTTCAAATTGAAAGACTACAAAAGAGATTAATCAAAAAATCAATAGGGTGGCAATCTTTTCATTTATTGACAAGCTTTATAAAACTATTCATATTATTTTCTAGGTTGAGGTAGCTAGTATGCATTTATATTTAATTAGATTAATTTTAATTCTAAAATTTGTGTACTCATGCCAATTCCAATTTAGTTTTTTGGGCTCAAAATGTTTTATGTAAAGTGTGTAAAATGAAAATCAAATATTTTAAAATGTAAATAACTTAAATGCATAAACAAAAATCAAATTAAACTTCAAGTCTACAAAATTCATTGCAAACCTCAATAAAATACTAATGTTTCTTTGCTATAGGCATGTGGATGCAATTCTCAATAGCATAACACTAATAATCTGATGAGTATATGAGTAATTTGACATAATGGATTGGCATGAAATGTGCTTGCTAAAATTCAAATGATGAAAAGAAACTGTATTTATAGACCTAGGAGATGAACATGAGACTAATCACTTGAGTTAACTAGAAAATCAGTGGAGTCAACTCAACTAGAAAGGAAAAATTGCCATTTTGAGTCATGAGAGGATAATATTAAATTTTCTAATTAAAATGATGGATAAATGTGCACACAAAATTTCCTTTTAGAGACTAAGTTGACTGAGGGAAGAGGAAGAAGATTCTAAAATCAAACGGAGTTAACTTGTGATAGAAGATTGAGCTTCTTAACCAAAGATTGAGTTAACTGATGATAGGAGAAGGAGATGATTGAAGAGATGTAAATAGAAATTATAAGTGAGTAATTAGCTCGCATTTAATTAAATAATAAAAAATATTTAATTAAGTAGATAAAGTGAGAATAAAAAATATGTGAATTAATAAATGATTAGTCGAAAAATGGAAATTGATTTATTAAATGGTGAATGATAAATGGATAACTAGGATGAATGAAGATTATTAAATAGTGATTAAGGGTCGACTATTAGAAGAACAATTAAGGGAATATTTTTAGTGTCTATATTTTGTCCCTCTTTGAAGCAATGTTTGAAGTGACATTGTTTCAAAGAAAAGAAAAAGTAACCAAGAAGAAAAACCAAAAGAAATGAAGATGATGAAGAGATGCCCTAGTCAAGTATGAAATGGAAAATTAAAAAATATGATATGGTTGATGCCCATAAAGATTATCTATGCATAAATTACATGGGTAATCTCTTGAAAGAAGACAAGAAGAAGAATATTAGATGAAAGATGAAAAGTTATGAAAGAAAAATACTAACAAATGGATGCAAGAAACATGATTATGAATGCATTGATGATGATGTACTATGTTAACTTTGAGATTAGTAACCTTTATTTGATATAGCAATGGATGTTATTCATTAAGGTATATAAGACCAAGGTGACAATTCATCCAACACATCAATTGAATATCAAGAAAATAAAAGGCAATAGGACATTCTAACACTCACAAGGTAATAATGCTCTTGGTGGATATATGATAAGACAACCATCAAACACAACACACAAAAATAATAGACCTTGCCCTAGTTTATGCCATATAAAGGCACACCATTATATGAAATGATCATGGTGACCTTGAGTAGGCATAGTGTGGGTCAAAAGATAAATCAAAAGAAAGATTATAAGATCAAAAATATAAACCAAAGAAAAAGACATGCAATTGTCAATAAACACACAACATCACTATATTTTATCAAGGTGTAGAAAGGACTAAAGGATGGATGTGGATAATGTCTTGTTTCTAGAAGGAAGCATCTCATATAATACAAGAATTTGGTTTAGCGAAAAAAAATATTTCGTATAAGACAAGTGATGGGTGATTAGGAAATGTTCATGATATCAATCTTTAAGGTTTTACATTAAAAGCACATGTTTCAAGTTTAATGTTTGAAGGTTTGAAACACATGTCTATGTTTAGATGTGTGCTCATAATTATTGATGGATTTGTGGAAAATGCATGCACCTTGTTGACTATAGATGGTATCCTAGTAACAAAGTGAGCTAGAAGGCATGGACCAAGATTTATTCATGAAAAATAGGATGTACTCGCCTGCCCCTAGTGTATACCAAGGTGCAAAATGGAATGGATGGAAGACTTGACTAAATGACATGGATTTAGGATGGGAAAGTGGATGAAGATGAGGACCTACAAGATGGTGAATTTTAATTTATTACACATGGTGCCTACGAGAAATTTTCCACCATGGTACTTGTCCAAGGCACCACCAAAGGTAGTTTTCACTTAGGACAATTTTATCTTTACGATTCTTTTGTATTTTTGTATTTTTTTTAGTTTTTTGAATGTCAAACATGACACCTATTTGCCATGTTTTCATCATGATGACTACCCCAAGGTGCCATAAAATTATTTTTCACCAAAGGGAAATTTTTCTCACTTTTTTTGAATTTTTCACTTTTTTCATTTTTTTGGTATTTTTGTGCAATTAATATATTCATAAATTTAAGTATTAAGCATTTGAGATTAATTATGTTGATTGGTTCATCATGTTCTTGACCCTCAAGGGTATCCAATTGATATGCACCTGAACCATATTTAGAATTGATGACATATGGGCCTAACTAGTTAGGCTCAAATTCTCCTTTCTTGTCTCTATCTTGCAAATTTCTTTGATTTTCCATAAGGACAAGATCACCAATCTGAAATTCTCGAGATCTGGTCTTTTTTTTTAGGCAAAAGTGGAGATCCGATCTTATTATAGCTACAATGAAGATGCTTTTAGTATGATTGAAGGTGATTGAGGGTATTGAGGTGTTGTTCATCTAGAAGTTCTAACTCATGCAAATGTGCAACTTGATACTCTTCATCATCAATAAGGTGTCATAAAGAGACACACAAAGATGGAAGTTTGACCTCAATTGGTTAAATGGATTTAGATCCAAAGACAAGGGAATATAGAGTCACACCAATTGGTGTATGGATGTTAAGGTAATATTCCCAAAGGGAAAGATTAAGCTAAAGATGTCAATCATGACCAACACCATTGACTATATTTTTTAGGATTTTTAAGAGGGTTTTATTAGATGCTTATGCTTGACCAATACCTTATGGGTAATATGGAGTGGATCAACAATGTTGGATATGGAAGAACTCACAAAGAGTGCATACTTCATTAGTTTTGAATTATTTACCATTATTAGTGATAATGGTGGAAGGGATACCATAGCAACAAATAACATAATGAAGGATAAACTTAGAAATTTTTCACCTAGTGGTATAGGTGAGAGGAATAGCTTCAGCCCATTTAGTGAAGTATTCAATGGTAGTGATTATCAACTTGTGGTCATTGGATGAAAATGGGTGAATATTACCAATGAGATTAAGGCCCCATTGTGAAAAGGGCCAAGGAGTAGTAATGGATTCTAACACTTGTGATGGTGCATGGATTAGATCCCCATTTTGCTAATAGACTAGACATATTTTCATAAATTGGCATGTGTCTTGCTCCATGGTGCCCGCCAATAATAACCTATTCTCAATAGTTCTTTGGCTAGGACAATACCACTAGTGTGTGCACAACATATACCATCATTCACCTTTTTTATTACAAGAAATTCCTCTTTTGAATAAAAGTATTTAAGTAAATTACCATTGAATCTCCTTCTATATAATGTTTTACAAAGGATGGTGAAGTAGGATGAGCATTGGATAAGATGTTTACATTGCACATATGGGATAGATTCAGTGGCAATGTTTATGTGTGGGGATAATTATAAATGCCATTATACTAAGGGTTATTGGGACCAACATGTTCATAGATGAGCTCTAATTTTAGAACATACGTGGGGACCAAAAAGTTCTTGAATAAGAATTCACAGTGTTGATTATTCTATGACATATCCAAAAAGGACCCAATTGTAGCTATGCCATCTACTATTTTATTATTGTCTCTAGAAATTTGTTTAAATTGGATAGAGATGAATGGTCCTTGAGACTATCAGCTATTTGTTTATAAGGAATTAACATATCATATTTAGTTTGATACTCATCATTGACTTGGTTGATGATAAGTTGTGAATCTCCATAAACTAGGAGATGGTGGATATTCCACTATATTGCTATTGTCTCACAAGACCTTTGATTAAAGGCTCATATTTTACTACATTATTGGTACATCGGAAACCCAACTTGAATGCTTTAGGAATAAAATCGTTTGGATGGATAAAGAAGAGGATTCTTGCACTTGAATCTTTATTTGTATATGACCCATCAAATACAATTTTTATGATGGGTGATCCCACAATAGTGGTTTACAATTTTTGGCCAAATTGGACATTGAACTAAATTTTTTTAACTAAATCTTCACTTTCGGGCACCTATAGCTGCTAAACCATGAGGAATTTGAAGATGATGCAAACTAGTGATTTGCAACATTTTGTCTGTAGATTCTAAATATATATTTATTTATTTTAAAAGGAATCAAATTGCATTTCTTTTTCCATCTCCTTCAAAAACTAGTTTTTAATAGTAAACACCATTTTTAAAGAGTGGCTTGTACTTGCTAACACAACTTTTTTTCTATGAAGGATACAATTCTATTTTTTTCAAATTTAGATTCATAACTATGATATCTAGTGAATGCAATTGGTTTCATAGTGTTTTATTGAATATTTATTTCTTAATTAAGTTTTGAAGTTAGACCAGTTACAATTCAGACATAGGACATCAATATCTAGTGCATAGATATTTTTTAGATTTTTTTTATAATTTGTTATTTCCCACATGTGCAAAACAAAGAGCTTGATTTTCGGTGAAAAACCTATGTTTAGTTAAACTAAAAAAAATGCATAATAAAACCAAAATATATTAAAATTATATTTGATGGATAGCTCATTCCAAGGACTACCATCATCTAGTTGGGTATGTGAAGTTGCCTCCATTTTCATCCTCAAATTGAGCCTGGAAACACAAAATTATGTAGTAAAATGAGAAAGGAGGGGGAGAAGGGCAAAAAGGGGGGGTTCACGCAAACCCCCCTTAGAGCGAACCCCCCTTGACCCCCTCAAGTGAATGGGGTTCGCTCGAACCCTCCTTTTTTTGAAATTTTCCTTTATTTGCATTAAAAAACGTGCAAAAAAGGGATGACATCACAAGGGGGTTCGCTCGAAGGGGGGTTCAAGTGAACCCCTTTTTGCGTTCATGCGAACCCCCCCTTCGAATGAACCCCTAAAAACCAAAAAAAAATTCTTCAAAGCTTTTTTGCAATTTTGCTTCATGAAGGGAATTGTAAACTAGTATTGTGGGATCACCCTGATATTGTATCATCTAAGGTGAATACAAAATCATCAGGAAAACATGTGACTAAGGGATGATTATCTATTAAAGGTGCTTTAGCTAGTTGATCAATCTTGACATGTCCCTCTTTTGTCCACATACTATGTCAAATTCACTAAGCAACATGACCCATTTCACCATTTGACCTTTGAGAGATGATTTGAAAAGTAGATATTTTAGTGGGTCAATTTTTCATATGAGCTTAATTTTATGACTTAGCATGTAGTGTTGAAGTTTTTGAGAACTAAAAATCACAACTAAACATACATGTTCTATTGATGTATAGTTAAGCTCATAAACCATTAATGTCCTACTAATATAATAGATGGCCCTTTCCCGACCTTCAAAGTCATTTTGAGCAAAAAGTTCCCATAAGGCAACTATTATGACTGAAATACACAATAATAATAGCTTACCTTGAATAGGTGCCATGAGGACTAGAGGAGACACAATATATTCTTTTATCTTGTCAAAAGCTTGTTGACAAGATTTATCCCAATGAAAATCACTTTTTTTCTTCAAGAGGTGTGAACATAGTTGGAATTTATTTGCTAACTGTGTAATTGTTGAGTGAACAAAACAACTAAGAGGGGGGTGAATTAGTTGTATCTTATCAAAACACCAAAACCCTCATTAACATTTAGATCCACAAGCATTCATTAAACCCTTAATCTATTATGAAGTTTTAACATGAAAAGTAGATAACATAAACTTAAACAACTCAACGCCAAACACAAGAGAACACCATATTTATGTGGAAAACCCAAGAAGGGAAAAACCACAATGAGGATTAGCTCACAATATAAGTAATAGCAAAACCGGTACAAGGGCTCACTGCTAGAATAGGACACACTATCCAAAAAGGCTCACAACCAAGGCTCATTATCGAAGTACAAAAAGAAGATAGAGAAGAAATGTTACACATAGAACATGATCTCAATGCAACAAAGATTCCACCACAATAGCTCCAACACCTTCACAGTTTGTTTGAATGATTGTAGACACCTTTTTCTCACTGCACCTGGTAATCCAACACTTGAAAGTTCATGCTGATCTACTCAATTTTGCATCACTTGCATCTCACACTTTGCACACTCAACTATCTTTCATCTATCTTAACCTCCTTCAATAATTCAATCTATACTTATACCATCCTCAACCTTGAAACACTCTCCAAGGTCAGTAATGCACCTCAAATGTGCAAATTCAAATTAGGTCGGCGGCAAAGCACATTTGTGGTGGATAAAAGTGAATGCGGACCACATCAAAACTTAATTGGGACCCAAATCAACATCACTTAAACACACGCTATCACAAACAATATTTATCCTTTGCATGTAGTGTAAACACTAGGTCGGTCGTTACCCGTGTAAACACTATTAATCAATTAAGTAAATGCTTCATCAAACTCAAGACGAATTGCAAACCACACACCATGCTTCAACACGATCTAGAATATTCCTCCAACATCCTGAAATCTATCAAACTCCTTCACAACAACTTCCACCTGAAGAATGTACAAAGTTTATACACTTAGACAACTCTACCAAACACTATTACTTGAAAACTTATCTTCTGAAGCACCAAACCTCAAATCCTCTTGACACAAGAAAGAGACCAACACCAGCAACTCTCACTTAGAACAAAAATTCTTAAAAAACAATTGTGGAGAAACATGGAGCCAAAACATTTCTCCCAGACACCTCAGTAATGCACAATTCACACATTGGTGAACACAACTTCTATTGTACAATGATCTAGCATGCCATCTCTTGAATATAACATCTTTGAACATCTCTCACCAACATATTTGAAGCACACAAGCATGACATCAACATAGAAGAAACACAAAGCACATCCCATAGCACATTCTAAACCACTAAATGCACCTTCATCACACTATTTTCTCTTTTCTTCAAATTTTCTCAAAAGCACCTAGAAACCAAGCACAATCTCAGAGACATCATCTTAGTTTATCTCAGCATCTCACATCATCTCCAAACTCTTCATCATAAAGATAGCTCCATGTACTCACAACACTTCCCCAATATCTCAACTATACATGCACACCCAGACAATTCAATTAACACCTCTTCCATCAACTAGTTGACACCAATGACAACACATGTGGTTGACATCAATTACAACACCAATCTACACATACTTGCAATAGTAATGAATATTTTGATGGCCTATAATTTTCCCTAAAGACTACATAGTTGTGTAAGATTTTGTGGAGGCAACATAGATCTAGAATGGTCTTTACTTTAGTTGGGTCAACCTCAATTCCTCATCTGGAGAGAATGAATCCTAGAGGTTTTCCTAATGTTATTCCAAAGACACACTTATTAGGATTAATTCATAACTTATATTCGCTTAAGCATTCAAACAATCGCTCAAGAATTTGTGGATGTTCTTCTCTTATTTTCTACTTGTCCAAGATGACATCTACATAATCCTCTAGAATTTTATGTAGCATATCATGGAATATAATTATCATTTCTCTTTGATGTGTTTCCCTAGCATTCTTAAGCCCGTATGGAATAACCTGATAACAAAAAGTGCCCCAAGGAGTAGTAAAGCTTGTTTTATGTTGATCTAAATATGTATCTCATCTAAGGTTTTGCATTCTTATTATCCACTAAGTGACTTGATAGTTCAAATCCCATATTGTCTTATAATTGCAAGAAATATTTGTTGCAAGGATTTTTGGATTATTCAAATTTATCCACTTTCTCCCATTTTTTTGGTAGTATCCTAAGTTTTATTCTTGTTTTTCCCCTATGGTTCACTATTTCAATTTTTTCCTAATGTATGTCTCTAGTGTAGAGATTTATAGGCCATTTGACCATGTCTTAATTCCCCACAATGGTTGTTTAGGGTTCATTTTTTGCAATCATTCATTGTTATGGGATTTTGACCTCTATAGGGATTTAGTCTTATACCCTTTATTTTTCCACAATGGTCGAGGACCCCTTATTTTTTTCACAATTGATTTAAGGATAACATACTTTTTTTCAGAAATGATTTCAAATGGTTTTTTGGGGTTATTTCTTTGCAAGGTTATTTGGGTGTGTCTTTCCCATAGGTTATGTCCCTCTCAAATCTTTACAATGAGCTAGTAAGTAGAGAATGTATATATTTTAAGCAAATTTTATATGAGTTTTAGGATTTTAATATGTAGAATTAGATTATAAGTGCTAAAGTGAGTGAAAGATTTATTCTATGCAAGATGTAGCATATTTATATTATCTAACTTGCATAATACATATGTATTGGTTGTCTTATGGGGATATTGTAAAATATTTATTAAGATTGTTTTATGCAGATTAAAATGACAAGGGTAGCTAAAATGAAGTATGAATTCAAAGGGGTTTACCTTGAATCTAAGATGACTTCATCGTGGAAGTTTGTTGGAGACACAAATCTTGGACACATTGATATGGATGATTTCAAAGAAAGGGTGTTTGGTACCAACCCTACCCCAAATGTAAAAATGTTGATACAAAATGGAATTGCTCAAGCTATTGTATTTCCTACTTCAATCTAATGCCTAAATTTAATAATGGAATGAAAAGATAATTACTTTGAAGAATCTAGAAAAATAGTTGCCTTGATGGTAGGATCTTGGCTTATTTATCAAGTGTAACCATCACATAGGCATTTGACATCCTTGTTCACTCCACTATGAATTTGGTTACAAAAGAGCAAGCTAAGAATATGTTTGTAGATGGTAATTAGCAATGCACGAAGATTGCTACTAATTTGTGGATGAAGAAACTAGGTCTTTTGTGTTTAAATTACTTAATAATTTATATAGAAGTTATTTCATTGATGAAATCAATGATTTGGTAGCACTGTTGAGCAAAGAAATGGGTTTGGGTGCAACTTCCACCTTTGAGGGTTGGATGTTCTATTTTGTAGAAGAAATTCTCAAGGTAAAAAATAATATTCATTGGTCCCAATTGATCAGTGATAACATTCATCATTAGTTTTCTATGGTGAGAGAAACACAAATCTTCCATATGAAATCCTACATAGTTTATATGTTTTCCAAGAATCTTAGGTACACAAGGTTGAATTCTATTGGAAAAATCGGTAATGGCCCTTGCCAATGCAAAGTTTATGATTGCTACCCTCATCTACAACTGCATAATGCAATGAGCTATTACAAGAGGGTAAATGTTGCATTTACCATATATATTATGAGGACCTCGTATGTAGATCTAAACAAGAGATTGTCCACCTCTACCATGGATCTTATTCAGAGATTTATTTATTGGTTCATCCAATTTCCAAAGTTCACTTAAGGATTGAGGCATTCTTTGGTGCTCCCTATAGATTATCCAAGTACCCCCCCTAATGAGATGGTGTTTATTGAAGTTACAAGAAAACTTTGTACTTCTAATAAATTTTTGAAAGACATGCACATGGTTGAGGTACCCTATCCCATTGTTGTTGGAAGAGGATTATATGGATGTCCTACTCATCAATCAAAAAAATATTAGATGTAGATTTAAAGTTTTTTTCATCTAGCATTCTACACTACTAGGAAACATTTTGATCCCTATGAAAAAATGAAGAAGAATGTAGGTAGGAAGTAGACACACAAGTTGGATATTGAATATTTTTGGGCCAATTATGTAGATGAGTTGGAAGTTATGAAAAGAGATTTCTTTAGATTGCTAATTGAATATATTAGAAAGCTTCACTTGATGATGGTCCTTGACCAAGTTGAAGAGGAAATTCAACTTCTTCAAGAAGATGAATTTAGTGAGGTGGTTGATAAGCCTGTACTGTTACTAGATTTGGATGAGGAAGAAGTCACATACTTAAAATAGATAATGAAGTTTGTGATGAAATTCATCAAAAATGGGTTGAGGCCCAAACTTCTAATTTAATGTACCAAGGAATAAAACTCATATTGGACAATTAGGATTCATAATTCAATAATTTATGAATTTTTACAAGTATGAATTTTAAAGATTATTGTAAAATTGGGTGCAAATGTTCTTATGAGGTGAATTGGTCTAGTAGAAATATATTCAAAATCATCTCTTGATGCTACATGTGAAATTTGTAAGTCTTAGAATAAAAGGGTCAAAGCCACACAATACCAAACAACCAACATGACAACATTGTTTAGAGGGGGAAGCCTTATCCACAATGTAAGTGGGGCCCTAATTCTTTTAGGAGGAATCTTGTTAAAGGTTCCTAAAGTTAATAGGATGATTGATAAAAAAAATGTAAGAGTTTCAAAAGACATCTCAACTCTTGAATTGCAAGGGAAGTGTTAAAATAAATGGCGAATGTCTTGTTCTTGATTGATTGAAAGAAAGAGAAAAAAATAAAACAATTAGATCCCATTCACCCATTAAAAGTATGTTTTATAATCGATGAGTTGTATATATACATATATAGAAAAAATTGGCATAAAATCATCAATTTAGGGATTTAAATCAATAAGAAGTAGCTCACTAGGAAAATTTGGCCTTGTTCGATAGACAAAAAGTTATCCTTGGCCTCTTAGGAAATCCTTGATATAGTTAGGTAGTTACTTGAAAACTTTAAGAGAGGTTAATTTTAGTTTTTGAATGGTACTTCACTTTTGCCACATGTTTTGGAAACCTTGAAAATTATTTGTAATGATCTTAGAAATTAGGATCCTTGGATACTAATCCTTATAAATAAAATGATAACTCTACAAGCATATATTAAACACTTTACACAACATATACATGGGGACAAATATTTCGAATAAAGAAACCCCATAAAACATAATTTCATTATAAAACATTTACAAAATGGTCTATTAAAACATAGAACAAACCTAGGGAACACTTCTTACATCCACATGGCCAATATTTCCTCATCTACATAGTGATAGAATTCACCATGACTATCCAATTTCAGGTAAACCCAAAAAACTGGTTTACAATTCTAGTGAGGATTAAATTGCAAAAAATGCCAAAAATGCCCACATGGAAATAAAATTGGTTTTTGGGGGTTCGAATGAACATATGGTTCGAGCAAACCCAGTGAACTCCCCTTCAAGCGAACCCATTAAATGTTGTGTCCCACCATAGTTCTCATTTCCCGGGAAAAAAAAAAACTTTGTGGAAAGGGGGTTTGCTCGAACCTCCCTTCTCCCCCCTTCCCCCCCTCTAGCACCAAAATTCTCCAAAAATTTTCCCTTTGAAGCTCAAGTTGAGAATGAAAATGGAGGAGACTTCACAGACCCAACTGGATGATAGTAGTCCTCTGAATGAGCTATCCAAATGAATATAATTTTAATATGTTTTGGTTTTATTATGTATTTTTTTTTTAGTTTGATTAAACATAGGTTTTTCACCAAAAATCAAGATATATATTCTGCACATGTGGAAAAATAGCAGATTATCAAAAAAAAATGAAAAATATCAGTGCACTAGATATTGATGTCCTTGATCCAACAAAAAAAATGAATTTCGATACATACAAAAAAATTTTATGTTGTATACGGTCTGCCTATGTCTAAAATTGTAATTAGTTTGACTTTGAAACTTGATGAAGGAAAAATATTCGAAATGCTCAATTCCATGCACTAGATATCGTAGTTACAAATCTAAATTTGAAAAAAATAGAATTTTATCCTTCATGGAAAAAAAGTTATGTTGTATATGGTGAGCATCATTCCTTAAAAATGGTGTTTATTGAAAAAAACTAGTTTTCAAAGGAGATGGAAAAAGAAGTGCAATCTTATTCCAAAAATTTTGAAAAAAATATATATAGAATCTACAGACAAAATGTCACAAATCACTAGTTTTCATCATCTTCAAATTCCTCACGGTTTAGCTGCTATAGGTGCCTGAAAGTGAAGATTTAGTTAGAAAAAAGTAGTTCAGTGTTCAGTTTGGCCAAAAATTGTAAACCAGTATTGTGGGATCACTCTTTCACACACCTCTCAATGAGAGAGAACCTCCTTATATATAGGAGAAAGGGGTGAAAAATACTTGAAGAGGTATTTAGTCACACCTTTTCAATAAAACCATTTGTAAATATTAATAATCTAATATTTATTAAATAATTAATTATAAAATGGCATATGCTTTATAAAACATATAATAAGAATAAGGTTTTATAACCTTATATTAGACCAATATATAAATGTTAAAGGGTATGACCCATAATAGAATTATGTTCTAACACTTCCCATTAATGTTAATAGGGAGCATCACTTGTCATTTCTATAAAGGAAATATGAAGTACCCTAGTAACATAGGTCTTATTTGACAATGATAAATGAGAAAAAATATACTAAAATGAAGAACATGTATTCCAAACTATATGAAATTCATCTTCTCATAATTTATAATCATAGTGTTTTTAAAATGATGTTTATTGTGAGGACTTATTAAGTTTTTATTAGAGCTTGAGACTCCTCAAACTAGCCTCCGATACATCCATTATATAGTATTGTAGGTCTTATATAATTTTTTTTTTTAAAGTGGAATATGTACAAAGGGAAGAATTTACAATATATGTCTTTAAGGAATTATACATATAATGCATAGAGGTCTTATGCATGTTAAGTATTTAATCTAGGATTTAACCATTAGGAGGTATTATTGACATGCCCACTCCCCCTCAATGACATCAACTAATGCCAATAAATTATTCAAATTTAGAGCATATAATTCCTAGAGGTATTTGTTATTATTTTTAGGTCTTGCATCCAAGATTTAGCCACTAGGAGGTATCATTGACATGCATGCTCCTCTTGAATGGCATCACCTTAAGGCCAAACACTACATAGAGGTTTGATATGTGATAGCAAGGATTCCAACCTAGTTCTTCTTGATTAGAATATATCTTCCACCTAGTAATTAGAAAAATTGAATAAGAAAGAAATTTTTATGATGAAAAAAATTCCTTGATTGTAGTGCTCATATCTTCAATGCGCTTTTCTCTTTCGCTTTTTTATTGAAAACAAGATTCTTTGATATGAGTAAAAATGGCCCTACTTACCATATATTAAAGTGGAACTTTTATTGGTACCCAATGAACTCTTCATTTAATCTTCTAAGACACGGTAATTTCCATATATTTTGATTAAGGATCCTTAGAAGGTAGCTTGTTTATGTATTACTCCATCCATGTGATAACACTTGAACCTTTTATTTTGAAGACATAGTTTGTGTTAGATTTCTTAACAATAGGATCGCCAATATAGTCAGTAACATAATTTAATTTAATTATTTATTCTTGGTGCAGGAATAATAAAATCCATAATAGATTAACCTTTTTAATGTGATTTTGTCATTTTCAAATGTTCATATAGTATTCTACAAATGAACTAGATTTATGTTTTAAATACTAGTTGTAATAACAAACTTGTTTGATTGTTTGATCATATTTCTTTGTGCAACTTGTTTGAAATACCCTACATTGATCCTAGAATATAGATAATTTGAATAATGAAATAGACTTGATTTATTTGTAATAATTAATTCATTTATAAATTTCATACATATAATATTTAGCCAAAATATTAAGTCAATACCCTCCAAAAAGTGATGATTTATTTTTATCATACAAGATCATTAAGGTATGTGGCTATCAAAAAATTAAGTAGTTATGAGTTTCTATGTTTTTAAGTAGTTAGGTCATCTACTAAATATATAATCAAAGAAACTCTCGAAGAAACAGGTGAGTCGTTCTTTCTAGGCTTGCTTCCTAGATAGTTTACTATGGTGATAACCACCCATTACAAATAGGTGCATTATATAAAAAATAAAGTAGAAGGGTAAACGATTGGTATAATGTAATGAAATTGGTTGTGTTTTCTTAGGAAAGGTCATGAGGTCTAGTACAAATTTGAGTTAAAATGTTTAGGAACTAAAACCATAGTAAACACATTGAGTGTAACATTGTGAAGTAATAATTGTTTAAATTTAATTATCAAATGTAATATATCAACTTGTTGCAAATAGATTCCAACACTTTTATGTTTCCCCTGTATTTTATAATTTTCTTGCTAATTACCCACATGCGACATAAAATTCAATTCAAGAGAACTAGAAACTATATGTAATTTTTAGTGAGCCATGATAAATATATGTAAAATATTTTTAGGGATATATATTCATTTAGTTTTGACTTTTACCACATTACAATATTATTTTGTAAGGGCCTCTTAATCTCAGTTAATTTCAAGGAAGTATAAATAAACATGATAAGTTCAATTAAACCTTGAAAATATCAAGGTAAATACATTAAAATAAAATTAATGCATTAGATCCATCAATTTATATGATGAAAATAAAAATTAGTGGTATTCATACTTCATTTTTATTGTAATTTGATATAATATTTGTTATTTGTCTTGATGGAATCATCACATAATTAACACATCTATCAATATAAACTTGATAGAAGTGAATATAGACCATAAATAATTATAAATATAATGCATACCCTATGTAAAGCTTGTATCCTTTAAAAAAGCTTTAATTAAATGAAATTGACACTAATATAATTTTTTGTATCAAACATTATACTATTTCTCCTCCAACAAGCATTCCTATAAAATATTGAGTACAAAAATGTAACTTCCCTATAATATTAATGTGATATTTTTTGTAAGTTGTACATAAGGATACTTTATTCCATAGGGCATATGGTCAAGAAAGGTAGGAGAAAAACCACAAAGATAATACAAAGTGGTTTAGAGAATTTTTGTTATTATTAGATATAAATATATGGGTAAAAAAAATGACTAGAGATATGAATATTAATACTTCAAACTCATTGATCTATTTTTGAAAACTTATCTAATTTTGAAAAGAATGATTGTATCAATATCCTAAATTATCTAACACAAGAGAACTTCGTGTTTCGACATATGTTTATAAATTAGGATAAAGAGAATTAAAACTCATTATAAATTTCATGCAAAACTCCAAAGTACCTTGGTCAACTTACATATTTTTTTCTAAAAAGATCATACTATGATTACATTAATGACTCAAGTAAAATAAAATCCTCTTGAAGAATTGATTGGAAGTAATTATTAATCCTTGCTCAAGCCAAGGATTTAGTTAAAATATGACACAAAATCAACTAAAATAAATTAGTCAAAGTTCCATTTTAAATAGGTTGACTTAGTTTGAAAATAAAGTCATAAAGTAAGATACTAAGTTTAGATTTAAATTATTTACAACAAAGGTTCTTTTAAGTGACCAAGACCAACCACAAGAAAGCGAACTACTCAAGGACTAATGAATACAAGATAATAACGTTATAACATAACATGTGAACATTTAGACAATCACAAACATGACTCATAATGATCATAAGTACTTCAAAAAATTTAATTACTATTACCTTTTCTCTTAATAATTATGTGATTCTCATCTACCCTTCCACACTATTGTAATCACAAATGATTATGAACGATACTTATACCATATAGAAATAAGAATAAAATAATATTATTCAATGTAATCATCAATTTATCATAAATTTATCTCATAAAAATAAATCCAAAATTAAATCTATAATGAACTACTAGTAACTAATAATATTAGAAACTAGAATTGGAGATGTTGCATCCTTTAAAAACTAATTGAATGTGAAGAAAAACGTAAAAATAAAGAAGGGGGGAAAAAGGGGCTCCCGAAAACTACCATTTTTTGTTCCACCAAGATCACCGCTTTCTGCACTCCATATTCGTATACTGGCGCAGCAAAAAGATGGATCTAAGTTTATGCAAACCCACTGTTTCTCCTGCAAAGGGCCATGGAAATGTTAGTGCGGAAGCTTCTAGTGTTCTAGGGTTTTTGCAGGTGACGATGTCCCTAAATGAGAGACCTAGAACCATTAATGAAATGACATCGGCGCCTGCAGAAACCCTAACCATTGGGAAAATTCCACTGCTTGGGATGCTCACCCCACACATTCAGTAGATGCGTGACCTAGTTGGGCTAATATTTGCTCTCTGAAAAAAGCAAATCGCTTGTACCTCTCAAACGGGCCAATTTTTCCCTTGTCTTGGTGCTTGCTGAAGGAGGTTTAAAATGAAGTAATTAAAAGAGAGCTGTTTTTTTTCCGCCAAAGGATTAATCAGGTAGTTTAGTTACTTCTGGCCTAGCCTCCTTGATCTACATAGCTGGATCACTGATGCATGGAAGCCGATGATAAAAGGTAATCTAGAGTCCACCCGTGGCTTTTTCATTGTGGTATTTGATTGTGTCAAGGATCGAGAGTCCATCCTGTCTGAGCAATGGCTTTGGGGACAAAATATACTCCTACTGAAACCGTGGTATCCATTCAATCCTCTCATTAAGTCATTCAGAGTGAAATACATTTGGGTTCACCTTCTGAACCTATTATTAGATTTTGGATTGAATCATGTTTTGAAGCAATTGGAAACTCTTCAGGTGAATATTTGGTTTGAATCATGTTTTGAAGCAATTGGAAACTCTTTGGGTGAATATTTAACAATTCATTTTGATACCTTTGCTTTTATGCATAACACCTTTGATTGTATCCTTGTGGATTTGAAAATTTTGAAAGGTCTTGTAGATATTACACCCAAAGTTTTGTTGTTGTACACATGCATTGGATTACGAAGGCATGGCATTTTGTTGTCAAAGATATTTCCAAACAGGACACATTGTCTTTGATTGTTCAAGACCCAAGTCTACTTTTGACTTTCTGGGGTCTTGGTGGAAGGGCACTCTTCCACATAACTACATTGTGGATGCTTCCCTTGCAAACTTGGTGAAGGAGCATGAACCTTTGCCCAAATTTTATTTGATTTTGTAGACAACATCCTTTGGGAATTCCATTAACAAGAACTCTTCAGTTAGTGATGATCCACAATCGAATGTTGAAATGAGAGATGAGAAAAATGCTATGGTACATATGTTTGATCTCTCTTTTGTTTCAAAAGCCTCTCCTATGTCTTTGGTATAATCTAAGCCTATTTCTTTGAGTGTCATAGGGGGCTTCTCAAAAGAAAAAGAAAATTCAACAATTAATAAGATTTCTAAACTCACAGAGGTTTCAAAAATAAGGTCTCCTGGGGAATCCCCCAAAAAATTTGGTGATGACTATGGATGATGGGGCACTTGAGGGGAATTGGACAATTGTGCATAGAAAAAGGAAGAATAATGAAGTAAATTTTAACATGCAACTTCACTCCCATAGCAAATGTGGAGCTAAATCTTAGAACTGCTTAAATTTTTGGTGATCTTATGAAATCCACGTGCTCACCATTTTGGATGGGGTGGAAAGATTCACAATGATACTAGTTTTTAGTAGATTCATTAGTGTAGATTAGGAAAAGTGGTCCTAGATCCAACTAGATTTTAACTAGAATTAACTTCTTTTCACTTTGAATCCACATTCAAACATAACCAACTAGGTTTGATGTTTGGCTTGTTGCCACAAAGGAGAGCCAATCTCCTAGGGTTTTGTGTCTCTTGAATTGTAGAGATGATAAATTTTGTGTGTTTTAACAAGCCTATTTGACATAAAGTCTTAGATCTGAAAAATATCTTTTATCACATAGACAAAAATAGAAAGCCACATAACAACTTCAGATTTGAGAATGAGATATAAAGTTGAACCTATGACTGAAATTTGAGATTGAATTGAGAGGTCAAAGTAGCTAGGCACCCTAGAATGAGATCCTTCTTTTTTGGATCTGAAAACTCTGAGATGTAGGTTACAGTCTACTTTGTGTTTCATGTGACTTTCAATTGACGAAAATTCCAGATTTGACCTATACACATGAAAAGACGGGAAAGATTGTGTTGTATAGGGGCTTGCCTAAGTCAAACCCCATTTTGGTATTTCTACCTCCATGTAGAAAAAATGATGATGATCAAAAAGGCATACCCTAGGTCAGGTAGAGGCCAAAACAACAATAATTGACTAAAATGATAAATGACAATGTTACCTTGATGTGAAATCATTGATGAAGTGATGTCACACCACAAGTTGCCACAAATATTGATTGATGGATGTCTTTATTGCTTATAGACCTACAAAAGGTTAGTTCCCAAAATATAATAGCTTCTTGTAGATAGCATGTAGAGGATAACTCAATACATTTTCATAAATTAGCATGATGGATCGTAATAGCTTCTTGCACACAATTTGCTTTATTCTTCTTGATGTCTTGCAAGTTTGAACTTGATTGATGAAAGTGTTATAGTAATGCTGCTAAATTTGTCCTTGAATTGTACTGATTGATTTTAGGGTCTTTAATTTTGCTCAATAGATTTTCTAAGATTTCAAATGATGAAAAAGACTAGTGGGTAAAAGTACAAAGTTGTGTCACACTTTTATAAAAGAAACAACCAACACTCATCGAGCTTTTAAACTTGAATCGCTAAAAATGTCATTTATATTTTTAATTTTGAAATGATGTAAACTGATAAAAAGTGTATTTTTTTAGTATATTTTATGTTTGTATTTTTAAAATTAACAAATATTTGAATATAGTTTTTTTATAAATTGACTATAATTTAGTTGCTAAAATTTTGAAAAATGAAGTTACATGAGACATCAATATTTATATAGTAATTTTCTTTTCCTTTAAATTTTTTGTGTATTTATAACTTGAAACCTTAGTGCATGGATTTATGATTTTCTTATTTTGATATGTGTGTGTGTGTGTGTGAATTAATGTGTGTGAATTAAAACATAGTTGTTTGCATTCGACGTCAACTTTCATATTAACAATTTCTCTAAAATAAAATAAGCATTATACCATCTTGATACAAATTTTTTTATCTTTTTTTTACTGCAAGAATCGGGTAGCCCCCCTATAAACTGCAATGCATCTGGTAAACTTTTTTTACGTGACCAATGACGTTGGCACGACACACCCTCTGGTACCACAAGGACGGGGGAGACTAGGCCTCATGACCTCTTGCCTACAATATGATACTTTAACCAATCGAGCTAGGTCCCCCACCCAATATAGATTCTTTTAGATCTAGTGCATAATATTTTTTCAATTTTTTTAATAAGTTCTACTTTTTTTCTTGACATGGTAATCAACCTAATATTTTTGTTTTGATAATCTACTTAAATAGTAAAAATAAATAATAAATAATAATAATTAAACTATTAAATATAAATTTTTGAAAACTATACTTATGGATCTACAAAAAGGTATTTTTTATATTTTAAAAACAATATTATTTACATGAGTAGGAGTTGTTGAAATATCAAAAAAATTAGATAATTTTATTTTTTGGTAAATTGGCCTCAATGTGGTGCTAAATATGCATTTAGCCAACAATTTTAGTTGGAAAAGTTGTGAACATATCTAACTTAGCTAGAATGATTCTTACTAGATCATATGTTTGACCAAAATTAATTTTTAGCTAGAAATACTCAAATTCACTCATGTTGATGAGTTGGTTGAAAGTGTAACACAACTTTATACTTTTACCTTAGTATTTATATGCAATACTTCTAATTTCTCAAAAATCAAATACCAATAGCCAACAAATGAAATTAGATATTCAAATAAGAAAATGCCAACACCAACATATTCAAAATGGAGCCACAAAGAGTTGGACAAGGGCATTGGGCGACTTAGTCCAAACCCATCTTTTTTGGGGCCTTAAACATCAGGGGCAAATATTGAATACTTATTTTCATTCCCATTGCTTGATTTTTCAAAGATATTCATAAACCATGCAATTAAATGCATAATCAGGTCGAGGCACATAAGGAGTTAAACCTAGTGTGAATTTATCAAGGGTGACAATTTTTGACGGTGCATTAGGTGTCTCCAAATTTGTAGAGAGTTTTAAACCTGGTTTATAATTTATAATTTGTAGGGAGTTTTGAACCCTATTCATAAAGAGTTTGACTCAATTTATAGTTTTCAAGGAGTTTCATATAGTTTGTAAGCTATAGTTTATATAGAGTTTTAGACTTAATTTATTGCTTGTAGTTTGCAAGCATTTTTAGACTCAATTTGTAGTTTATAGTTTGCAAGGAGTTTCAAATTTAGTTCACAATGTGCAATTTGCAAGAAATTTCAAACTTAATTTTTAGTTTGTGGTTTTTAGGTAGTTTTGAGCTTAGTTTATAGTTTGCAATTTTTAAAGAATTTCAAACTCAATTTTTAGTTTACAAGATTGGTTGACAAGTCTAATTCTTCACCAAAGGGTTACTTTGACTCTTTCTTCAAAAAAATCTAGCTTTTTCTCAAAAACCATCCTATCCTAAAAAAATATAATATTGTTGGATAACTTTCAAAGGTCATAAGTTTTGACCTAGGGCTAGGGAGCCATGGGAGCCCATTTTAAAGAGAAATTTTAGAGTTTTATTCCTCATAATTGTGCATGTGAGTGTGAATTTGAGTTGCAATTCACTATTGAGACTCATTTAGATCCATAGAAGGCAAGGGATAATTAGTAGGCTGCTTTATCAATTCAAGACCCAAATAGAGGATCCAAAACCAACCTTGAAAATTTGGCAATCAAGACAAAGAAAAATCGGTATCATACACACACAACTAAATATCTATAGCTAAGTAGAAAAAAATAAATACAAATTTGAACACAAGGGTCCCTAATTTTAAAATAATAGGGGAGGCCACATTAGGAACCTCTCTAGTAGTCTTAGTGTAGAGCACAACTCTCAAAAGGATTTATTTTACCTTGGCCTACTTTTTGTACACAAACTACTTTACTTTTTTTCCCAATGAACCTATGTTCCCTAAATGAGGGTTGAACACCAATTTTTTTTGGATGATCCACCTTTTCCTTGATGGATTTTTAGTTCTACTCGTCTCTAATAGAATTTTCTCCCTTAGAGATTCACTCAACCCTTTCTAGCATCGACCAACCTACTATTCATAACTTGCAAGACTAAGGAAAGTAAAATTTACTCCCTTTGAACTTTACTTTTCTTGGCATAAACTTTCAAGCCCCTCATTGACTCAGCACTATATGCACCTATTGACCATCCATCATCAAATCCAATAGTGTAGTCATATTTTCTATCAAAGAAGCACAATTCATGTAGGTCCTACACCACTTTTTGTCTATTTCCTTTCCTTTAATAGAAGATTAGAAGGTCCTTGCCTAGCTAACATTTTCACTTTCTATGAAGAATTTATCTGCATAGATTATATGGCACAATCTCTTTGAGATACCCACATTGCATCTAGTCAAGCCCACCTTCAACATCAACTTGTAGGGAGCTTTTTATCCATGACGATATATAGGCTTCCCCTAACATCAACATGACCAAACTTATGGCAACCTCCTCTACCTTAATCTAATTAGTAGAGATAAATTCAAGTGGTCCCTATCAACCATGTCTAGCATGTGCCTTAATGACCTCAACATTCTATCATTCTAACAAACTCACTATGAGCCATCATGTATGTCTTAGATTCACTCCTCAACTAATTGTCATGAGCATTTTTTAATGTTGAATGAATTGAAGTGTTAGTTTTGGCTTTGTTCTTCATATCTCAACTTGAAAAGAGTATCATGCATCTTAAATTTCATGAATTCTTTGTGTTTTCTTGTTTATAGTCCCAAATGGAAATGAGTTGCTTGTGTATATTTGAAAATCACTAGCCATAGTGATATATGGTTGGAGTTTTATGCATTGTGATTTTCCAAAAGTAAGTTGAACCAACCTTGGTTATAGATCTTGGGATTTTCATGCTCGATAGGTTGGTTAAACAGTGAAGGAAGAATCAACTAATCACTAGTATTTTGGCACATTTCCCCTATTTTATTTTCTTTCTATATCCATATCCCCTTTGTTTACAAGCATCTTTCAAGTATTTTTTCTCTCAATTCAAATTAGATTAGATTAACCATAGAATAGTTTTTTTTCTACATTAGTTTAGTTGTAGTTTAGCAATAAATTTTGAAGAGGAAGATGACTTCTTTGGAGATTCCAACATAATTATTGAAATATGTGAGCATAAAATTTTCCTTATTGCTAGGGTTTATTAAAACCAACAAATCCATGAGCACAAATCTTTGTATTAGATTTTATTAAGTGATGTTAAAATTTTCATTTGTACACATAGGGAATCGTCAACTCGTGCTTGTCTATAAGCAAGGACTCTTAATCTATTTCCTTCTCATGAGAATCTCTCCCCACCCCCACTAGTTTATGGCATGTTCATACGGTCTTCTAAAACGGTGCATCAATCAAAGAAACATGTATATAAACTCAAATTAGTGATTTCCCTTTATGTACTAACTTTGTTCTTCCAATGATATTGTATGAGTATCCAACAATATTGTCCGAGTATCCAACAAGTTATCATTTGATTGTTTCTTTAGGTTATGAGAACTCATATACCTAGATGAAAATATATGTAGTATCATTTCAATGTGTTCATAGTTAGTCATAACTTAGTATGTATCAAGAGTTGACAATTATCATCTACATATACTTATGATTTATACTTAACGATATTGTACAAGTATCCAACAAGTTATCATTTGATTGTATCCTTAGGTTATGAGAACTCATATACCCATGTGAAAATGTATCTAGTATCATTTCAATGTGTTTACATTTAGGCTTGAACTACTATATACAGGGGTTGACAACTATCATCTATATATACTTATGATTTATACTTTCACATTAAATTTTAATTTCACTCATTATTCTTTATAGCAAGTTTATTTGCGTACCTATTGGTATCATTAGTTAGTATTCTCTTGCATTCTTTATTTATTTATTTATATTGTAGGCTCTAGCAATCACTATGTTGGTGAGGATGAAGTTTACAAACACCACTTTCATGGTGCTCCCATATGATGGTTAGTGGACATCAAAATAAACCTTGCAAGTATAATTTATCACTAAAACAATGTTAAATGTACCTATTTCCCTCAATGGAAAGATATGAATTATTCAACTCAAAGCATGGCAATATCCAACTTGATTTAGACGTCAATTACAAAGTGAGTTTCCCCACAACCCAACTATAATTCTAACATTTTGAGTAGTTGGATACTCTATCAAAGATTAAAAAATCTCAATTTCATGCACAAACCAGCTCAAGTATGTACAATTCAACATCTTGGAAAAGAAACTCAACAAAGCCATGGAAGAATTCAAGGTGATAATAGATACAATAGCTCTTGAAACTTAAGAAAATATTGAGAATGCAATGTTGTATACACAATAATGCTATCAGCAATATAAAGATTTTGTTATGGAATTTATGACTACTAAGGGAGTGAAATGCTAAAGTTGCTCTCAATTTTCCTCCATACCAATTTGAATGTATCAAGCAAACCAACTAAAGGCTTGGGTAAAGGAAAAACAAGCAAAAAAAAATGTATAAAGGTAAGGTTAGAAAAAATATATCTATTTATTCCAATAGTAATGGTTTTAGAAATATATGTATATATATTATCGATAATAATGTTTATTTTATTAATAATATTAAAAGATTACAAAGCAATTCTCATTACATCTTCATTTTAAAATCCCCTTCCCAACACCACTATGCATCTCAAAATGAAATCCTAGCCCTGACTCCTATCCACACTGCAATTAGCTCCATGGATTAACACCACTCAAGGGGCCAAAAAACTCTCTAACCAACCCTAAGGAAATAAACCTTCGAAAAACAAAATTGGTCGTTCACACAAAGAGGCCATAATCATTACAGTTACAAAAAATTTACTTTCCCAAGGCCCATTACAAAAAGACACCATCAACCCTCATAGCCACAAGGTACTGCCACCACCATCCGCCAAGTTGACACCAAAACAAGGGATCATTCCTTGTGTTCAAAAACATCCCTCACCTCCTTCCTTGAATACTGATGTGCATTCACCAAATTTCTTCTCGGAGTTTAAGCGTTACATCCTCTGCACCTGCTCTTACTGAAAGACCTTCCTTTCTTTCGACAAAATCTATAGATAGAACTCCTTTCGCCATCACCCATTAAGGATAATCATCTGAGAGGGAGAGATTTTGAAAATCCTCTATTTGTTCCTCTCCTTTGGCTACAAACGTCAACGCCCGTTTGGGTAGCACATTTGCCTCCTCATTACCCTACCTCCGAGTATGTGTCACCTTAAAGCCTTCAAAGGAAATTAGCATCTCCTGTATGGCATATATATATTTCTTCAAATGCCATGCTTGTGTTGTGCCTGCCATAATGGCATTCACAATAACAAGGGAGTCACCTTCCAAATGCAGGTTTCTGACTCCCATCTTCCACCCAAGTTTAACAACTTCAAGTGTTGCCATTGCTTCTGCCACATTGTTGGTCCCTTCTCATATTCTTTTTGCTTCCAACATTAAAATTTTACCATTACTATCCCTAGCCACACACCCTATCCCCGATGGCCCTGGGTTTCCTTTTGAAGCCCCGTCAAAATTTATCTTGGTCCATCCATCCTTCGGCTATATCCACTTTACCACTTCTCCCACTTCCGAAACCGCATTCCCCCAACACAACCCCCTAGAAGGCTAGACCTTTATCCTTGGCCATTGTACTTGAAAATGTTTATCCTGAGCCATGTATGGTACCTTCGGCTTAAAGTATCTAAATGCTATAGTGCCAACAATTTCTTCAATATAGTGGTTTATTCTGAAGTAAATTCTATCCAACTACTCTCTTTTTTTCCTGAAATAACCTCTTATTCCTCTCCTTTCAAATCTCCCACACTACTACAGATGGACAAACATTCCAAATGCATGAAAGTGTAGATCTTTCATCCTGTCGCGATCAACAAATAAATAGTTGCTTCAAAGATTCTGGTAGAGGGCCTTGCCAACCTAACTTACCATGAACCATATTCCAGCAATGGGATGCAAAGTCGCATTGAAGTAATAAGTGATCCACTAATTCTTCGCCTTGTTCACACATAATACACCATGAGGGTCCTACAAACCCAAACCTTTTCCTCCGCTCTCTTGTGAGTATTCAGCCTCAAAAGGTGAGCCAAGCAAAGGTCCCCACCTTCAGGAGACACTCCTTGTTCTAGAATAGATGAGAAGGCCATACCTCTAGACTTGAGAAATTGGTACCCAAGTTTAACTAAATGACTTCCATTTGAAGCTCCACACCACACCACCCTATCCTCACCATTATTTAGAAGCACCCTCCTGCTAGCCAAAATCTCCTTCATTAAAGATAGTTGGTCCACTGTTAGCCCCATTTGGCTAATATCCTTCCAAACCCACTCTTCACCATTATCACCTTGTTTTCGCTCCAAATAGTCCCTCACTCTACTACCCCATTGCTGCGTAAAAAGCAACTTCAAATGCAAAACTTGGGAATTTTCGACCAACACTAGGAAACCTTCCCACGAATCCTCCCAGAACTTTGCCATCCTCCCATCTCCAACCTGCCATGTAATATGCTCTACAATAACTAGTCAACAAGACACTATGAAATTCCAAATTGTTGAACCTCTGGGGGGATTTTGAATCGTAAAAATTCTATGATTATCCTAACAGTCAAGATATTTTGACTTTAGAATCCTAACCCAAAGCTGATTTGGATTTGAATACATACTCCACACCAATTTTGCACCCATAGCTTCATTCATAATCTGCCAATTTTGTAGGCCAGCTCCACCTTCATCTTTAGGCCAGATCTTCTCCCTTGCCAACAATGCAATCTTGTCATGTTCATGTGCCCCATTCCAAAAGAACTTCGTCATATTCTGCCCAATAGTGCTAATAACCTTTTGTGGAATCAGCAAACACATCATTGAAAAAATTGGAATGGTAGAAATCATTGATTTCAACATTAAAATTCGCTCTGCCAAGGTCAACCAACGACTCTTCCATCCATCCATCCTCTGTAAGCAAAAATCCACCAAGTTTTTCCAAAGGGGCACTTTACAGGGGACACTAAATAGAGGGATTCCTAGATATTTACCTGGTAGTAACCCAGGTCTCATCTCCAACAGTTTACTGATTTCTCTTTGCTTTCTTATCGGAGTATTAAAGAAAAAAACTTTCGACTTCCTCCAATTCACACATTGTCCTAAGAACCTATTGTAGCGATCAATGGTCTGCTTCATAATGCGAGCCTCACTAAGAGTGGCTTCTCCCATTAGAAAAGTATCATCCGCAAACTGAAGATGGGAGATTGGTTCAACCCCCCTAGCAACCTTAATCCCTTTCCACCTTCCATCCACCCTATATTTTGCAATCAATTGTCTTAAGACTTCAACCATTATAATAAAAAGAAAGGGACATAATGGACCCCCTTGCCTTATACCTTTCGAGGACTTAAAAAAACCCTAAGGGCTTCCATTAACAAGCACCATAAACCTTGGAGTATTAATACAACTCCCCACCCAATCAACCCAAGCATCATTAAAGCCAAACTTTCTCAACACCTACAACAAAACCTCCTGATTCACCTCATCATAAGACTTCTGAATGTCCAATTTTACCATCATTCTTTCTATTTTTTCCTTCCTTACTGAATGAATAGCCTCATGCGCTATAAT
The DNA here is from genome assembly GCA_007258455.2 of Sequoia sempervirens. Taxonomy (NCBI): domain Eukaryota; kingdom Viridiplantae; phylum Streptophyta; class Pinopsida; order Cupressales; family Cupressaceae; genus Sequoia; species Sequoia sempervirens. The sequence continues at coordinate 75,533 of VDFB02092822.1, read as the reverse complement.
AATGCCTTAAACAATTGATCTTTGCAGACAAAAACCACTTTGTTCTTCTAAAATAACTAACTTCAAGACCAATTTTAACCTATTTGCAATTACCTTTGAAATAACTTTATACACTATATTGTAGAGGAAGATTGGACGAACGTCATTAAAAGAGATAATCTCATTTTTTTTGGTATGAGTGCTATCAAAGTATTATTAAAATCTCTCAGCACAAACCCACACCTCTGTGACCCTTCTACTACCTCCCATAACTCGGAAGCAAAAATGTCCCACAACTATTGATAGAAACATGTTAGAAACCCATCTAGTCTAGGGGCCTTATCCCCACCTAGCCCAAAAAGAGCTTTTTTTACCTCCAATAAAGTTACCGATTCCAAAAGCAAATTGTTTTGTTCTTCAAAAACACAACTAGGAATCACATTCCACAACTCTTGATCCACCTCCTACACTTGATCTATGACAGTATTACGCCTAAAAAAATGAACCGCCTCATTATTAATTTCCTCCAAATTCCTAAGAATATTACCCTACTAGTTAGCAATTGAGAAGATCTTATTGCTCGCCCTCCTTGCTCTCACTGAATTGTGGAAGAATTTTGTGTTGCGACCCCCTTCTCTTAGCCATGTTTCTTGAGAATTTTGACGCCAAAAAATCTCCTCCCTTCACAATACTTCAACATATTTCTTAGTTAAAGCATTCTCTTGCACAAAGTCCCGATCTGTCATCCCTCCCTTGATGACTTTAGAATGGAGATTGCTCAGAGCCTTTTCTAGCTTCAAATTTTCAGCAAAGATGTTTTTGAATGCTTCTCGATTCCATCTTTTCAGAAATTCTTTTAGAAATTGGAGCTTTTTGAAAAAGATATAAGCCTTATTGACATTTCTCACTAGAGCAGAATTCCACCAACCACTTACCAAGTCCTTAAAACCTTCCACTCTAAGCCACTTTTTCTCAAATTTAAAAGGACACCTAACCGGTGTTGCATCAGCTTGGAGATTAATGTTGATCGGATAATGATCTGAGCCAGCCAACAAAAGAATTTCAGCTTTATGCACCCAATTTGCCTCTGTCCAACCTCCTGCCAGGAATAAACGATCCATCTTTTTTGCAATGTGTAAGAATCCACTCCTCCTGTTGGTCCAAGTAAAGTCCCTTTTTCTGAATTTAACCTCATTTAAGCCACTGCCCATGACAAAATCACTAAAGTCTCTTTGAGCCCTACTGCCCTAGCCCAAACCTCCACTCTTATCCAGTATAGTCTCCTCCCAGTAAGCTTAGAGATTCACTTACCCCATCCAAGAAATTCGTGATCTCTTGCCAAAGGGCCTTCTTGCCAACAACACTATTTGGTTCATAAACATTTAACACTACAAACATAGAATTTAGGGTTTTTGAGAAGACCCTTAACCCTTGCCAATTGCTTCCTTGTTGGATTACCTGAACATCAACCTTTGAATCATCCCACAACACACCTAAACCACCAGACGCCCCCACGGCCTCAACCATTACAAACCTTTGTCTACTAAAGTTGCGCATAAAAAGCATAATATCCTCATCTTGAGCTTGGTTTCCTGTAACAAAAGGAGAGCAGGTCACGTTTGATCAAGGCATCTCTTGATCAAACGCCATTTTTTAGGGGCATTGCAGCCCCTGACATTCCATGATAAAAACTTCATCCTTCCTAGGAAAAGGCATAGCCTTTTCCCGATCTTAATTTGCTTTGGCCCGCCACACAGCCAACCATTTCCAACAATTCTCGTGTTGTTCTTGCACCTCTTCTCTTCTTCTCTCCAACTTTTACATTTGTCAATAAGGCTAAAGACAACCCCAACCTTCTTTTGTCCTTAATGCCTAAGGAAGCATTCAAACCCAAATCATCTGAAATCAAATCCTCCTTCTCATTCGGAAAACATCCCTCCTCATCACTGGAATGAGTTTCTTCCATTCCAACTTCTTCAAAAGAGTTTTCCAGATTTCATATTGGTGAAATTTGAATATCCTTGTAAAAAACCTCATCTTCGCCCAAGGAATAGTCTCTTCCCTTTTTACTAAAAGGATTGATCTTCTCAACCCTTTCTTCACCATCTTCCATCCCATTCTCCATAGGGTATTCTATCATGGGTAAATCCATATTCTTATTGGAGTTTTCCATTTGCTCTCTTATAATCCCTTTAGGGTCTCCATTTCGAGGTGTCTCATAAACATTGCAAGCCGAAAAACTTGTGTGTTTTGCCGCTAGAGACATAACCTGGTCTTCCCGTAACTTTAGTTCCACCTTAGGCTATGAGTATTGGTAACATCCAAATTCGAATAACAGATCTATCTCTTTCCTTTGAAAACTATCTTCATTTCAAAGACCCGAGTTTCTGATGGAGTACCCCTCACCTGGATTATGAAAACGGAGTCCCGACAAAACCCCCATATCTTCCTTCATTGACTCTTTACTTAAATTTATCAACAAATCAACCAAAGCATTATGTGCCAGACCTTTTCCTTTCTCATTTTTTGAACATTCGCCTACTGCATGACCTACCCCTTTACAAAAAGAATAGGATTCCACCGTTTCTTCCACCTCTATTGCCTGTCGCCAAATGTTTCCCTTGATTTTAACTCCACCATCTCTAAGAGAGGATGAACTGCTTGCCAGAGGATGCAAATACGAGTGTACATACTAAGCTCCTTCTTTTCCAGTGCTTCATCAACTTTCACAAAGACACCCAACTTATTGCCTATGCTTTTGAGCGTTTCCAAATCCCAGTACTCATGGGGAAGATTGTACAAACGTATCCATATCGGGATCTCTTCTAGCTTCTCCTTTTTTAGGTCAAAAATTGGTACCCAATCCTTGATGTAAAAACCCTTCCTGCCCATCAGAAATGGTCCACTATTTAAAATCCATTCCTCGTCTTGAGCAATTTGGCATACTACCAAAAAATACCCATTTGGGAGAGTTTTCAAGACACAATCCCTCCCCTAGCGTTCATCACACTAGTTTCAAACTTTTGAAAAAACTGGCCAAATCTCACTCCATTTCATAAAAAAGGCTTTCTCCTTGTAAATACACACTAAATCCACCCAATCATTGTTGTCTACTAACATACTTATTACCTTGGAATGGACGCTATTTGGACATACCTTGGTCGCCTGTATGGGATTTTCTTGAGTTTTTGGACACCAAAACTTTGGTTCAATCTTTTTGAAGACACCTGGGCTCCCCGTTCGCAAAGCCGCAACTCCCTGCTTGTTTCCTGGATTTGGAGATCTATGAAACGAAACCCCATTTCTAGGTTGAGAGTTGCGCCGCCTAGGGTTTTTTGGAGCCTTCCATGCTTGAGACAATGGTCTCCACGCCGTATTATGATATCTCTCCCTATTTCTCTGCCTAAAAGGCCATTGCTCCTGTGAGCCACCATATCCTCGAAACCCTAGTGCCCTGTGAATGGCTCGATCTCTGCATCACTCCGCCATTAATATCACCCTTTTGTATTTTATTCAAGTTCTAAGTTCCAAGTTACCCCATCATCATAATGCCCTTTTTGGTTTTAGAAAAATATTATGATAAAATCAATTAATGAATTAATACAAATAAATTAATAAATTAATTTAAAATTATGATAAAAGCAATTAATAAGTTCATTTAAAATCATCCAACATCCCACAACAAAGGTGAGAAAATTATTCGATGAAAAAAAATCATGTATATTAGTAAAGATGGCAAATAACTATCACCACAAAGAGATTGAAAAATGTCTATTATATAAAGTTAACGTTAAATAAAATCAATACATGGACTCCAAGCCTCTATATTTGCCACCTTGCATTAATGTATATAAATATATTACAAAGAAAATATAATCGAACTTAAAAGAAATTTTAATTAAAACACAAATGCAATGTAAGATAATTTAAATTAATACATACAGATTTTTATAAGATAATTTAAATTAATACATACAAATTTTAATTAAAACACAAATGCAATGTAAGATAATTTAAATTAATACATACAGATTTTTATAAGATAATTTAAATTAATACATACAAATTTATAAAAATCTTTGCAACCTCACTATAAAAAAATCCTAAAATTATTATGTCAATAGAATAAATAAATTTATTATGACTTTGGAATTTATAATAATTTTTTTAAAAAAAATTAAAAATCTAATAAATGGCCATGTTTTAAAATTGTTTTCAACCATTGTTGCCAATATTTTCCTAGATATTTATGTGACTACCACTCTCACATTCAAAGCACTCCTATTAAATCTCAACCATTGATATTTACTTAGATATTTTTATAAATAAAAAAATCCTTTTAACACTAATATTTAGTCAGAGATATTTTTATAAATAATAACTAAACCAGCTACCCATGTTCCATTTATTGTCTTTAACCCACCAGCCCTACACATCACCTTCCTATTTATGTGGATGTAGACTTTTTAGTGTTTTTTTGGTGCTTGATGGGGATTGATTACAACTAGTGTTTCCAATCATATCCAACCAAATTTATCCAAACAAAGTGAAGTGAAGCTACCTTTACTTAGTATCTCTTTCCTAATTCCATTCAATTAAGATTGCATTTCCACATTTCAATAGGGGTTATAGTTAATTTTGCACATCCCGATCTCTTAAATGGTATGTAGGATTTCGACAATTTTTTTGGGGTTTCTTTATATACGATTTAAGAATTTATAGTTATTGCTTCGGCTTTTGGGTAGTTACAACGAACACATGACAATTCGTTATGTATACAAAAGTCAAAAAGTGATCATTTCAAGATGATATCTGATACATATTTTCTATTGTCCCAATAACCATTCACTTTGACAACCACAAAATTTGCACAATTGATCCAAAACATATGCACAAATGCCCCAATAAGTGTGCGTGCACTGTTGGTACCAATGAAGTTGTCCAACTCCTTCAATTAAGTACTTTTTTTTTAACTATTGGGTATACAAGTGAACAACTATTAGTACATTTGAATTTTTTTAGTGGACTTTTAATTAGCATATATTAATGAACCGTTATTGAACCATGGGCAATAAGGGACCTTTCCCCTACCTCAGTAGAAAAAGAAAACAATGTAACCAATGTAACCATTTCCCTAATTACATTACATGAATACATTGACATCCTATGGAAAGTAGGATTACTCTTATGGACTGTTCATCTATGTTTTTCTTTTGGTTCGCCATACAAAATTGAACCTTTGCATGGTATATCTGAATTCCAACTATGCTCTATTTTTAGTTTCTAACTTTTGTTTCAGATGTTTTGGGTCAGAATTCTATTTTTAGTTTCTAACTTTTGTTTCAGATGTTTTGGGTCAGAATTCTAGACCACTCATTATGACAAGATTTTGTTTCCGATGTCTTGAGTCTAATTTGTACACAACTCCTGATAAAATCCTTGAAGAATACAAAGAACATTGGTAACAAAAGAGGATAGAACAAAGTTGAAATCCAGTGATACCATACAAAAAGTTAACCTGTGGAAATTTCAGAACTTAAAGTAACTCTTATGATATGCAGGGGGGGAACAATGGATTGTGACACGATTTACATTGAATCGAAGAATTTCCATAGTTTAGATCAACACTTGCATCTCATAAACCTCTATTCCCAACTATCTATCACATTAGATATTTTCACAGAGGCCATATTACAGTAATTGCCAGTAGAATCTTTCAAATAGATCATTAACTGCCTCCTGAAAAGGTGAGAAGTCTAGATTTCAAAAACTTGGACAGGGCATATGATCAGGATTCAGTGTACTTTAAAAATTCTTACACAAGTGTACTATCAAGTTATAGTTACCTGATTAAAGCAGCTTTTGCATTAATCAGGGGATCATAATCAAAGTTCTCTTTTTGAACAACAATCTTTTTGCTTTCCTCATACTTACCAGCTAGGGAATCAAACAACCACCCTGCCCCTAGTCCAGCTGCAAGATCAATGGTATAATGGCCTCTTGTGACCAAAAGTCGCACTGATTGAAGGACATTCAATATATCAAATATCGATGCCATATGGTGTCTCTTCATACGTTTCATATCTATAGAAGCAATCACTGCAGCTGCCACATGACCTGAGAAGAAGAGGAAAAAGGACACATTCCCAACTGGAAAATCTACTCCCGAACCAAGAAAATCCTGCATCAAATATCCCACAAATGCACTGAAAAAGTAAATAATAGACATTCTAGCACTTTTTCAATATGGTATAACTATAAAACTATATAACAGATGGAACTGCCACAGATTCAGCCCACATGCAGCATTAGATGCATAAGTTGAATCTTATCCTAAGGAGTTAGGAACATATTTTAACTGTCCATCTAATTGCGATTGCAATGCATTTATGATAACAAAATACAGGACAAGCTTATCCAACATGATCATATCAATCCTCGGATTCCATGTTTTCCAACAGCTTTGGATAAAACAGATCCCAGTTGGATGAAGCTTCTCCCCTCATCAATCGTATAGACTATATACTGAAAGAGAAGATACCTGAGGCAGTGGGAGCTGTGTCAAGTAACCCAGAATGCCTCGACATGGGAACATAAAAAGTGCAGCAATTGTAGGCCTCACTCTCCCCTCCACAAGCCAAGCCCACAGAATGTAACCAGTCTGCATTCCCACAAAAACCTGCACAAAAGATTGTATCAGGTGCTTCTGTCAACCTTGAATTTCTGGCCTTGGGATGCATTCTTGCCTGTAAGGTCTGCTTCCCAATTCAAAAAAAAAATCTACAAATAAGGAAGTAACACAAAACAACAAATCATGCTACTACTCAAATTGCATTTGAGCTCATGCAATCAACACACACAATCTTAAATCCTAACAATTGAACGGCCATAGTACATACTAAATATGAATCTGAATCAAAGATGTACTAATCAGTTAACAATTATGGATGAATTAAACTGCCATAGTATATAGAAAGTAAAGGGTGGATTTAATTATAGAAAATAAATCATTTGTATGTTGTCGTATGATGCTTGTGGAAGAACAGTCCACAATTAGTCGTGCAGCAAATCTGGCCTGATCTGGTTTGGCATATTGGCATACAAAATTACAAACTACATAGTTCTAGTTTTGTAATCTTCCATTGGCGAAGCAGATCCAACCGAACAATCTAAAAGAAAGCAAATAACCACTACTTTGAATGCCATCTGGCTTATCTTGATTTTATTTTTTGGGTAGATAAGGGCTTGTTGAAACCCTCACATTAGTAATAAGGGACGTGCACTTTGAATTGTGAACAGAACTCCATCAAACCCTAGGGCCTATACCATAACCAAACAGACAAACATTAGCGTTTCTCTTTTCTTTCAGTTGGAAAGTTTTTGAGGGAACCAACCTCTTTAGGGCTGCACCCAGCTTGCTCCTTTATCACATCTAATGGGAACCTAGCTTTGCAGAAAGCAATCCTAGTGGGTTGTATAACAGCCAAGTCAACTCATCAATTGAACACAGCCTTATGGAAATCAAAATTCCTTTTTTCATTCGATTCCATGTGTTTTGCGGTTTTCTTATCTTCAGTCTCTAAAAACGCCCTGGAGTATTTAGGCAAATCTTTTTTTTTTTTTATTACTGATATCCTTTATCTAACTGCTTGATCTTCAGGTATTTTCCATTTCAATGTGGATAACTCAAGGTTTGAATCTTCTATGCCTCTGCTGTGGAAAAACTATATGGCCAATGATTCTAAACTCTAGACAACTGTGCTATACATCAGTAATGCAGAGAGCAAAGACATAGAACCTAGTTAAACATGCAGTTAAGTTCAGATAAAGCAGACTCCCACGAGCCAAAAATAACACATACTGAAAAGTAGGGATCTTACAGCACAGGGAAGTGTTGCCTACAATAACACAATGCCTTTTTAAATTGCAAACCACCCAAACAGGAACTTATCCACCTCAAGCCATCCACACATGGCACCTTTCCAACTCTCTTTTCATAAAAACCAATTTTAAATCGAAGCAATCAGGTATTTTCTTGTGTCGCTCAAATGTTGTAAACATATGAATTGAAGACAATACAAAGTCATGGGCTCAGTGATAGAACTTTGCACTTACAGATTAAGCGTCTTAATAAAATAGCGACTAGCTCAAACCACAGGCTGAATGTGGCAAGTTCCATTGTTACCGTTCCCAAGTTCACTGGGGGGTTTCAGCCAAAACATAAGCTTCTAGATTTGGTGCCTTGCATCTTTATCTTCTTTTCAACAGATTTATACCCATATCCAAAAGATTCTAGCTTATTATACCTCTTTTGAAGAGTGTTATTTGAAGGGAATGTTGATGAAATTATAATCTTCTTAACACCAAGGACAAGAAAGAAAATTAAGAAACAGAACCCAGATCTCCAATTGACCAAGCTGTACCCTCCTCGCCTAATTATCCTATCTTGGCCTGGGTACATCGCTGACCGGAATGATGATTCCTAAGTTGCCATACCCAAACAGACAAGGAGAATGAAATAGAGAAAAACAAGTTTGGGAAGCAATCTAATTATCCTATGTTGGTATGGACACATTAGTGACTGCAATCAGTATCCTAAGTTGCAATGAAAAGGCTAACATTGTTTTATTTGCGGGGAGAAACCTAATCTCCTATGTTGGTGTAGGCACATTTCGATTGAAATGATAATCTCGAGCTGCCATGAAAAAATCAGTAACATGAACGAAAAATAAGATAGAAGCCTTTTTCACAAGAATAAACCAAGAGAAGCAAATTTTGACAGGTAAAATAACACAGGAAGCAGCTTTAACAAGAATTCTAAATATAAAGTATACCGTATTCATAGCGGCCAGCAATGTATTCAAAGCAGGTCTCTGCATCAGCCCATCATGAAGACTCTGTGTCCACACAAAACCCACATCATATGGTGCAGACCCAGAAGAAACCATTTTCAGACTGTACTCAACTGCCATAAAAAACAGCAAACAGCAGCCTAGCAAAACAGGCAGTGGATGAGCTTTTGCAGCTCCAATCATGTAAGGAATTGACCATCCCATAAATGAAGGATAAACCCCCACCACAGCCAGTTTATCTGTCTTTGCATTAACACCCATTGAGTAGTAATAATCACCCAGTTTTTCCTTGATCTCTGCTATATACAAAAAGAACAAGTTCTTAAGCCTTTCTAGACTCGATTTTCTTCTTATCTTATCAGCATTCACAGCTTTTTTCTTCAGGGTCCCCTTCTTCCCCGAAGCTCTTCCCCTGTACCACATTGGGTTCAATCAATGTTAGCTTAGATCTGAAGTTTCGAAGTATATTGGACTGATGTAAAAGAAACTAAAACGAAGAAAATGTCAGTTTTTCCAGCTGGGTTTATTCAAATTAGATGAGGGGACCGTTTTTTGGTCCATTACTTGCTAAACAAATATAGTTTTAATGCATAAATCAAGACATGATAAATATGTGTACAGGCAGAGGAGGAGTGATGAATATTAAATTCCTAAAAAGGATTGAACGGTTTTTCAGTTGCTCGATAAATCAGCTCGTGGAAGAAGAGCCCGGGGTATACGCTATCTGGCGACTAGTTTCGTTACAAACTATGGTAAGGCTTGTTTTTTACTTACTTTGTTCTGCTTCTTTCTCTTTCTCTTCGCCACTTGGTCAGTGCGCGTTCATGACTGATTTGTCCAGGCTAGAGACTCATGAAAATCCCCACCTACCCAGTTGTCTTTTCCACGAGTTCTCCTTTGACACTCACAAAAGAAATGTGAAAAGACTTTCTTATGGATCTCATATTTGGGTGGGAGTCAAGGCTAAAGTGTGAAAGGTTAATCCCAATAACAAGGATCAAATTTTGAGTTGTATTGGGTTCAACATGATAAGAATAAGTGGTTTGAAGAATAATGTGTAAATGGAATTTGGGTGATTAGATTTTTACATTTGTGAATGTTGTTAATAGATTAATGTTAATTTAAAAATTAAAAATTAATTATAAATATGATTAGATTCATTAATAAGTGTCATTTAGTGGTTAGTATTTGTTGTAATTATTGTTTGCTCTTCATAGGTATCGGGTTGAACCTCCCTTTCTCGTAGTTGACCGATGGGTCCGTATTCGGGCTATGGCGTCCACTCGTAGGGGGCTAGTCTCATCCCAGCTCGCCCCAGGAACCCAAGGTATGAGCTGAATCGTGGGGACACCCTTGCTGCATAATATAATATCCCCACGACTCAGCTCATACCTTGGGTACCTGGGGCAAGATGGGACGAGACTAGCCCCCTACGGGTGGACGCCATAGCCTGAATACGGGCCCATCGGTCATAGTGAATAAAAAATGCAAGTTTTGTTAATTATAGTGTTTTAATATTGTTAATTAGTTTTTTGCATGACTTAATTCTAACTCTAACTCACACTTTAACTTTAACCCTAATTCTAATCCTAACAACAAATTTTAAAACATTATCCTACCTATCTCTAACTCTAACATGGTGATATGGTCGTAATACTATCCATAACCCTAACAATAAAAAATTGTAGAGTGACATTAAAAAAAGAAAATTATTAATTAATATTAGGAATGAGATTTGAAAAAAGATATTAGATGAATAAAATTTTAGAACATTATATCTATTAATCACATTTAATCCTAATTATAACAATTAATATAAATAAGATTAGAACTATAATTTAATTAATAATTACAATGATTTTAGTTATTTTAATTTAATTCTTATTTATATTTTAAAATTAATAAAATTTGGAAAATAATAGTTTTTAGATAACAAATACTATACATCAACTTATCATCTATACATCTTCATATATTTGTGTAACATATCTGTTAACCTTATTGATTAATAATAGACTAATTAATTTTCAATGAAATTTTCACACTACCTTCCCCACACTAATAGTTTCCCTAAAATATTTCTTTAACACCATCCATCTATAAAACAAGGAAATAAATGTTATAAAATCATAAAAGCTAGGGACATTTCCATGCTAATAAATTTCAACTCCACCACCATAACCATACAAATTTCCTTGACTAGTCACATTCAATTCTACCTAAAGAGTAAACAATTTGAAGACACCATTAAGTGAGCAACCACGATATCATAAATGACAAACCAAATAAAAGGAGAAATTAATTCCATCTAAATTTAACTTTGTTTTTATGTAAATACGAATCCTCGCCCAAGTGTTATTATTAATTTTAATTTATTATTGTTTTAGTCTTCTTTTGCTTTTCTTGAAAATTCTTGTAAAGCATGAAAGTACATACCTATGCTTCTACTTTCCTTTTACGTCTTGCAGTACTTAAATCGTTTATATATATATATGTAAAATAAAATAAAATTTCAAATAAAAATAAAGTAATTGAAAAATAAAAAAGTATTTAATAGTTTTAAAGTAAAATAAAATAAATTATTAGGGCCTAAAATAAAATAAAATAAAATGTCGTATTTACAAAGTAAAATAAAATAATTCTATATAAAATATTTATTTTGTTCCCTTAGGTATAAGCATGATCTTATTGAATTTGTAGGTTTGAGGCTTTAAAATTAATGCATAGATAAAATATTTTTTATTTAAAAATACAATGTAATTAAAATACAAAATAATTCTTGACTAAAAATAAAATGTATGTTTTGATGTAATAAATAAAATAATTTTAAAGTAAAAATGAAATAACTTTCAAGTCAATAAAATAGCTCAAAATTGATTTTTTTTTTTTTATATTTTAAAGTAAATGTATTTAAAATATATTTACTAGTTTATTTCATCTAAATTCTAAAATCTTAATTTAAGAAATAATCTTTCTAAAAACTAGTCATTATTTTATTATCTTGTCCACTAATTTTTTTAGGGCTTTATGTCAAATTTAAATTTTTTTTTATATGGGAGCACGAGTCTAAGCTGACAACTCTTTAGCTAAGAGTGAAGGACTAAAAAGTGTTGTATATGTCATATTTAAATTATTTTTTTATATGGGAGCACGAGTTTAAATTGACATGTCTTTGGCTAAGAGCCAAGGACTGAGGAGTATCCATTCCACCAAAGTTGTCCAAGACACATTATTGGTCTCATCCCTTCACTAACTCATTTGACTACAAAATATGATGAAACTTTCTGACAAAAGATGTATAATTATGTATCGTCAGGTACCTATGTATTTAATGTGAAATTTTCAAAAAATAAATAAATTTATGCTCAACATTTGTCGAAATTGCGATGCTCCATGATTTTCATCACTATTTTGACATACACTTCCATCAATTTGTGGGCCGACATATGGTTAGCCTCCTTAATTTGTGGGCCGACGAGTATATAATTAGTGTTCCTCGGGGTTCCGACGAATGTTTTTAATAAATAAAAGTGAGTTCGAGAATTTATCTATACTTGCGATAATGTTTTGCTATACTTGTGAATTTTTTATACTTGTGATA
>VDFB02092822.1:0-63001 GCA_007258455.2 Sequoia sempervirens | reverse complement strand
CAATTATTTAGGTGCGAAAGCTTAGCGCAATTTATGGATTATCATGCATGGAATAGAAGTGGAGATGACATTCTTTGAATGCTTGCGAATGATTATGCATTTAGGGACATGGAGGAAAAATTGCCACACTTTAAAGAAGAACCTCGTAATCTCAGGCTTTTATTGGCAGTGGATGGTGTCAATCCATTTGGAGAGCTAAGATCTATTTACTCGGTGTGGCTTGTTTTTGTTATCAATAATAACATTCCTCCATGGATGTCAATAAAGAGGGAGCACATAATGTTGGCAATGATTGTTCCGAGTATTTGTTTACATCAATTTTCTTTAACGTAGTAGCATCTCATTTGTCTTATTTGTTGCATAATGACATATTTTTTTCATTTAATAGTCGTGTACATTAATTTATATATATTATAGTAAAATGGTTATAATAATTATGTAATGTTTATGTTCATTCAACTAGGTAAGTACCAAGCTAAAGATATGAATGTATATATTGAGCCTCTTATCGAAAAGTTACTAAAGTTATGGAATGGCATAACTATGTATGACGTCTCTAGACCAATAGGACAAAGACAATTCCAATTTCATGCAATACTTGTATGCACAATTCATGATGCCCTAGGGCTAACACATTTTTGTGGTATGTTATAACATTTGACTACACTTTAACGATATTTAATTTTATGAAGTAGATATCATGCATGTTTTTTAGATAATCTATTCATTATATATAATTATAAAAATTGAAATATTTAATCCAATTATATATGCTTGCAAGTCTTCAAACAAAGGGAAAATTTGCATGTCTAGTTTGTGGTCCAAAGATGAAATCTCTTCGTTCAACAAGTTTAGGAAAGCAGATGTTTGATGAGTATAGGCACTTCCTCCACAGAAATCATAAGTATTGAACTATTGAAAAACATATTTTCAATGGGAAAGAATAGACTACATCAAAACCACGAAGAATGACACTTCGCCTATGGAAGTTGGAATATAATAGAATTAATCGTCAAAGTTATACATCATATCAAATTGTTTATCTATCATATATGATATGTTTGGAATTTATATTTTTATATTGTGTTTTGTTTACTCATGTTGTAATTGAAAATGATTGTCATTGTTAATTTGTTTAACGTATATGCTTCATGAAGGTCGTCAAGGCATTAATGGTTGGCTTTCACAAGGATTGAAAAGTTATCCCAAGCAATTTAGTTGGTTGCCCTACTATGAGCAACTACAAATTATGCATTTGTTTGATACAATGCATATCAGAAAGAATATAACAAAAACGTTATGAAAAATATTGGATGAGGGCATGACAAAGAAAAAAATGTCAAAATTTGTAGTGACATTCAGGAAGCCAATCATGCAATGAAAAATGTCATTCAATTAAATAGCGATAGAGACCAAATTAAAATAAGCGCCATTCTTTGGTTATTAATAGAGTAGCAAAGCAATGCTATAAAAGAAGTCATATGAAAAATTCGATTTCCCACAGGATTTGTTGCGAACATAAACAATATCATAACAAAGAAAGGTGAATTTGGGTCAAGGATGAAAATGCATGATTGGTATACCTTCATTAAGGTAATTATTCTAGTATATTTTATATATATTTGTATATTGCATGTACTTTTCAGTGTATTATGTTTACTAGTTTTGGAAAAATAATGAAAAAATCATTTTATAATTGTTGCAGTATGTTGTACCTCTATCTCTCCCAGAAAACTTCGACAACAATGTCAAGCAAGTTATATATGATCTTGAAAAATACATGAGGTAAGTAGTGATATTTGTTCAATTCATTTTATAGATCTTACATTTGCCATTTGTTTTACTTGTTATGTAATATATTGTATATTTTTGTTAAATCTTGTTAATATATTTGCACCTTGAATCACTTGTAGATGGTTGTCATCTAAATAAATCCATAAAGAAGATATAAATTATTGGAGGAGAAAAATTCTTCATCTAATATGTGAAATGCAAAAGTGTCTACCTTCGACATTTTTCAATGCACAAAAACACTACCTCATACACCAAGTTGAGGAGATTGAATTGTGTGAACTTGTACACACAAGGTCAATGTGGATGGTTGAGAGGCACTTGAAATTTTTGAAGGCTTTAGTTAGAAAAAGAGCACATCCTGAGGGTTCTATGGTGGAGGGATATATGGTATACCATACTATGGTGTACATTACTAAATATCTTCCTAAGTTCGCAACAAAGATCCATATAGATCACATTTGGGATCCCAACTCCATTAACAAATTCGAAGGGGAGTACCTAATGGGGAAAGGTAGATTGAGGAAAGTGAGATGTAATTATAAGATGGTCATGGAGATTAATTAGAATACATTTTACATTTCCTTCAATTGCTTGAAAAGAAATAACAAAGAACTAGTCCAAATGAAAGAATCTTCCACACACAAATAGAAAAGTACTGGTATTGTATTACTCCAGAAAATAAGTCTTTCACTACTGAAAAGTATTAAAATCTTAAAAAGTGTTGATGATCAAATATTACAATTCAAATTTCATATATATAAGAAGAATACCCAACAAAGGTGTCTCTTCAGATTGTCTTTTGGAAAATAATTAAACTATTGATCTTAATTAAACTTATAAAACAATTTAGTCTTCTCCTAACATTAACTTAGCCACTAAGAGATGTTTTTTATACTCCTCCAAGGTATGGGTATCTACATCATGCATTGCATTTCGGGCTTCATATTTGAGTTTTATCATCAATTCCATATGTTTGCATGCTCCATCCAGCAATAGCCCTTCTGCTTTGACTGCATCCAATGTTTCTTGAAGTATCCTATTGCATTCATCCATCCAATCATCTCGTTCCTTCAGAAACTCGTTCTTATCACATAATTTGGGTAATCCCAACTTCATAGTATCATCAAGCCCTATGTTTTCTAAGTGTAAGTCTTAATCATATTTGTCATGCTTTCTCATGATTGTGTCAATGGCCGAGATGGAATTGGTGTCGAATCCCTCATGTAGTTGCATATCATGTCTTTTAGTACCCAATCTATTTTTCACTCTCCCATGCTCAAGAATGGCTTCATAGTTCTTTTTGTGAACATGCCAAAAATCATCAAGGCATATCTTCAGGTTTGTAAATCTCTTGTGCAACATCATTGCCACAGTGTCAAACTAAAGGTCCTCCATCTTTTCTACTAGTTGTTGATGTTCTTCTTGCAACTGCTCATATTCACTCTGCAACTTTGTATCAGTTATAGAGGTGATCCTCATTCTAGCATCTTTCATGGTAGTAATTTCCAAATCTAATTTTTCACTTTTCATTTTGTAATAATTTCTTTCTTTCATCAATTGTATTGTTTATGCCTTGTTGAACTTAGCAATGCTTATGCCCATGTCTGTTGAAGCCACGGGGTTAGTCTCCCCAACTTTAAGGGTCATCATATGTCCAAAGGCTTTTTTGATATCGATGATCTTTGGCCTTTTGTGAGGTGGGTATAGTGCCTATATCAACATTGAATTTTCATCAAGATTGAATCTTGACCCTATGTAAATTTCCTTCACACCCTCTGTTAGCTCTCAAAAACATAGGCAAAATATCTCAAGAGGTTTCCAATCTCTTGGTACATTTCAGGGTAACATACAAGGCCAAATAGTTTAGGCCTTCTTCTCTTCAGGTGTTGCTAGACCTAGGCGAGTACACCTATATGAGTGAAGCAGACTTGATTTGTGTTTATTCTTCAAGCAATTTATCCACAATGGCATATGGGAGTGCACAAATGAATCTTTATTGTGGTATTGATTGTATAAGCAATATCAAGGCTAACCCTAATATGTTCAGTTAACAGATGTAAAATATAAAATGGATGAACTAAAATGAAGTATGTAAGACCAGCGCCTCGTTGGGTATATGGAGTCTAATGAAGATCTAGAAAAGTGTAATCTGTGAATACAATAATTCAAACTACTTGGCACACAAATGTAGTTTATAACTTGTATAAACATGCAAATAAGTGATTGATAGACTCTACTTGAGATAAAATGACAACCCTAGTTATATGATTCTTCTTACTAATCCAATTAATGCTTCCCAACTACTGTGATTGATTAGAAGGATTTAATCTTTGCTTGAGAGAACCAAATAATCACATCACACAAGTACAACAAATGTGTATTGATAAACTGAATATATGTTGGATATATCAATTTAAACAACAAAAAAGTATCAAAATGGAGACAACCAAATAACTGTATAATTCCAACAAACAGCTGATACCAAGATTAAGCCACAAATTCAGACATCTTCACTAACTTCATCAAAATTCATACATGCATCTGAGTCCTTTTAGATAAAAACATCATTGCAAAATTATCTCCTGTATATTTCTCGTATCCTCCTATCTATCCCTATTTTGATCATATAGAATAGGTATAAATATAACAAACTATGAAAGGACACGCCCTTTCAGAAATGTTTTTGCATAACAACAAGAATAAACTAGAGATTAAGCTCTATTTAGCCATAAATGGATATTTGACAAATGATCAAGGTAATCCTGACGTCCATGTGTGTCGACATATCCAAGTGCATTATGAACTGCTATTTCCATCATCACCATCCTTTCGTTCTACTCACAAGCCTCGTCCAGTGTCGAAGTATTTCATGTAGCTATCTCCAAAATTGTTTGCAACATTGACTCACATTCTTTGATCCATTTGTCATTTTCTTTCAATTCTCCTTTATCTTCGAATAACATTGGTAATCCCTTCTTAGTAGCATCGATCATCCCTTGTTCATCCCCCTACAATTCTTCTTGGAAGTCCATGTGCCTTTTTATGAATTGATTGGTATTATTAATAGCTACACTATTTGGAGCATCTCTCTCACTTATTTATTTGAGTTTCTCATGGATTCTCCCATCAATCCTCTCTTGTTCTCGCTCTGCAACATAATTTTTGAATGTGTTCCCCAAAGTCTACTCATCCAAGTCATCAAGTTGGATTTCCTCTTCTTTATCATTGCAGTGAGTGCATCATATTTGCCCTGTGAGTATGCATCTGATCCTACCCACTGATCTTTTGTATGAGAACTCTCTCCATGAGTTAATTGCTTAGTGGTTCCTAATGTTATTCCCACCATATCCTTCAAATGATCATTCTCTCTAAGTAATCTTTCATTGTTCATTTTATACATCTCCTTTTCTTTAATCAACATCTGAATCTGTGCTTTATTCAACTTAGCAATATTAATGCCAATATCTGTTGTGGTTATAGGATCAACTTCTCTAACTTTTAGGTTCATCACATGCCCAAATTCTTTTTCAGTATCAATTACAACTGATTTCTTGTGAGGTGGATATAGGGCTCAAATCATGAGTGACCCCTCATTTGGATTGTACCTGGATCCTATGTATATCTCTGTTACACCTTCAGGGTTGGGCTTACATGTGGCATTATTGTTCTTCAAAAAACTATCAAAGACTAAAGCAGAATTCAAATCTAACCTGGGAAAAATCATGACACCTACATCTTCTAGCAATTTTCTCCCCTTCTTAGGGGTCATATCCTCCATCTCTTTATCCACACTTGTCTTCAGACTACCCAACAATTGTCCTTCATTAGTTGGTGTTATATTTTCAACTGACTCCCTTATTTGTTTCCCTTTCTACTTATACAAGAAAGCCTTAAACTCTAGAGTTTTTACAAATTCATCATCAACTACGAATGATTTGTATGCAATCTATATTGCATCTATATCTGAACCCTCTTCAACTTCTATCTCCCTGGGAAGACATTTGTAATCTTGAGTTCTTGATCTGGAGATTTTGTCAGTTGTGTTGTGACGCCTGTTATCACCAAGTGTTTCCTCCTCTGAAGATAGCATCCCAACATCTGGCAATCCTCTGTTGTACTCATCAACCACTCTTTATGCTTCCTCCACTTCCAAATTTCTGATCAAATCATCATATTGATAGGGTATATGATCATACCCACCTAAGTTTATTTTGTCCCTTGCAAAGTTGATATACCCCTTTGGATCGAATCATTTTTGAGGTGGACCTTTCTTCTTGTTATATTGCAACAATTTATTCAAAACCAAATCCCTTGCCAACACAGTGAAATCATTGAAACAAAGTGTGATAGGCATAAATGCCTGCTTTCCAAAAGAGCTTAAATTCATGAAATCTAAATAATCTAATTGCCTAGCAATCTCAAGATAGGCAACCCTGTCAGGTACTGTTCTTGGAAGAATAAAGGGTGTGTCCTCAAATCCATATATCCTGATCATTGTTGCATCCTCCAAACAGTACCAGTCTCCCCAATTGCGATTAATAGGCCCATTTAAGTCCTTAGGTCTGAGGAACCTTTTTATCTCATTAGACAACGAATATTCACAAGGGTGATAATACAATTTATACAATGGCTTCACAAAATATTCTTCAAAATGTATGAAGCATGAATTGACAAATCTACTGTCCCAAATAGCATCCCAAAGTTGTACTAGTAACAATCCTCCATCCTTGTCCAATTGTGAAACCCTTAGCTTCTTAGGCCACATCTTCAACTCTTTCCCATAGTAAAGAATCATAAGCATCAGGATTGGATAATGCTACAAATGCAAAAACAAAGAGCCCTTTTTTATTGCCATCAATCCTACATTGAGCTCCTTGAAAATATGTGTGGCATAATCGAAAGGTCAAGAGTTATGGTATTGAATATCTGTTGCAATTACCATCGGCACGATTGACATGTATTCAGGGGCATCCATCCCTAGCACTTGGCACACTGAGTAATATGTATACTTCAAGTATGGATCAAATAGGTCAGCATGGAATGGAGGACCACCATTATCATCCAATGGAGTTGTGTTTCCATCCTTTTTACATCTATGCAATGGTAGTCTCCAACCCTTGTATACTGTATCCAATCTCCAAAATTCTCTTTCTAGCTCCTCATATACAATTTTCTCATCGCACACTCCTTATAGATTAAACACCTCACAAATTTTGGCCTAGATTAAACACCTCATAAATTGTGACCTCTGACTCATGTATAAATAGTTTTCCAGAAGGGTAACAAATAGATTTAAGCTTGGGATCATAACAGACAACTAATAGTTTCACCAACTCCACATCTACAAACACATTTGGGCAGACCAGCCTTCCTAGGTTAAATTTCCAGGGGTTACACATTGGTTCATAACAGTTCCTTTGGTGGTAATGAAAAATGAATAGCTCATATCCCTTGATTGGGGTCCATGTATCTCCTATGTGTTTGCACCTATCCTCTAACTTTTCTACATTCGCCCTGAGTTGCGTGGAGCACCTAGTGCTAGGTCCAAAGCCGGGCAACTAATCAATTAGGTCCCGATTCAATTTTCTTTCAACTACCCCTGGTTCATTTTCAGTTTTTTTCTCTTAGGATGACTACTATCACTTTGTTTTCTACCTTTTGTTTTCCCTGAGCTCGTTTCCTCCATTATACCTCCTTAAAATAATAGAATTAGAAAATGAATTTATAGAAGACTCACAAGTTTTGTTTGAAATCCTTTGGCCACAAGGTTCTCTGATTCTTCATCCTTTCCCCTATTTCTTCCACTGTCAATTTCACCCAATATCCTCTTCAATTATTGCTCTTCAATTCAGGAAATCAACTATCTCTTTGTGCGTTCGTGTTGCCATTAATGTTCAACTCTGGGCACAAGTTAGCAATCTTTTTGAAATTCTCACTGTCACATCAAGCAATTTATATTGGCAAGACAATTTGAACTCTGGGTGATTCTTTATACTTGATTTTAGCCAATGTTCACCAAACACTCTGTTGGTCGGGGAGACACAATATTCTTTTCACCAATACACAATTCATCTTTTCAATCTTTGTAAATATTGCCAAAAGTCACACTGAAGATCTTTTGATCTTATTTGCATCTTCATCAGCAAGAGATTATACCTCGCTAAGACATTCAATAGCTTCCCTGATGCTACGAGTCTCCTCGATGTTCATTTCTTCAATCTTGAACATGTCGTCAAGACTCCCACTGATATAACTCTTTATCGCCGTAACATGGGGAGTTGGGGGAACCTTTTGAACTTTCATCGACAACTCTTTGTTTCTCCAATATGCTTTTCTTGTTCTTGATCGGTGAGACATGATGAACTTCTTACCAATGGTATTTCATCAGTAAGACACATTTGCTTGGTATGACTTGTTTATCTTACCCCGATGTTGTTTGTCTTGTCGATAAGTATTTCTTCTCTATTTCATCTGTTTGAGAGAATAAATGTGTCACTGGTAGTATTTCATCGGTGAGACTCATAAGCTCGGGCTGACTTACAAAACTCATGTCGACATATTTTATCTTGTCGATAAGCTTCTGCGTCGATGAAACCGTGAGTTGTGCCCTCCCGATATGTATTTGCCCATGTGATCTAATCAATACGACAACTTTGATTTCCTGCCGATATTCCGAAAACACCTTCATTGGAAAACAATGGCTTAGAGATCAGGGAGATCTACACCAACTCTTGCTGATATGGATCAAAATGTTTTTACTTAGAGAATTTTTTTTTGGGAATCAAATTTGATTGTGATCACAGACAATTACATCAAGATTTGGTTTTCTATGAGGGATTTATGAATGTAAAATTTTCAAAATTTTATAGTTCCAACACCCTCTATGTTTAACTTGTATTCTCCTTCCTTGTTATGCCAAAAACTATCAAAAATTAAAGAGGCACTGAGGTCCCAACCAGAAAATACTATTACACCAACTTCAAGTAACAACTGTCTACCCCTTTTAGGGGTCATGCTCTGCACTTCACTGTCTATATCATCTTTCAACCTTTTCATCAATTTATGTTCATTTTCAAGGGTAATATTTGGGATGGATTCCCTCAACCTTTTGCCTCTATAATTATATAAAAAAGATTTGAATTCTCTTGACTTGACAAACTCATTATCAGAAATAAAGGATTCATAGGCTGTAAGCCTATCATCTTCATCTACACGTAATTCCTTGGCTACTTGTAAGTCCCTATCAAGGAGTTCTTCATATTCATCATTCATCATCTGAGAGATTGTTCTCTACTATGATTGTGCTTCATTTTCTCCCACAGATTCTTCTTCGGACGAATCATCCATTTCTTGCAACCTTTGCTTTTTTTGCTCTAACTCCTTCATGAAATTTTCTATAACCTCCTCTGCTTCTTTGTCTTCTTTGTTCTTAAACACATCTTCCCCCAGTATAGGAACATGGGTGTATCCACTAAGGTTTTGATTTTTCTTACAGGAGTGTATGTACCCTTCAGGGTCATAATTCATTCTTTGTGCACACTCCTTTAATTTGAATTCATCCAACAACGAAAGATAATAAGATCATTGGTAGTGAGATGTTAGGTTTTCAGGTACATCAATTATAAATTAAGGTTGTATACTGTGGTAATTAACTAATTATATGTCGTTTGTGAATTTATTTATTTTTGATACAGTTGGTCGAGAGTGGGATGCACTACATTTGTACATCTCAAACAATCTTGATTGGATGACAGTATGAATTGAACGATGTCAACAATCCAGTCACACATTAACATGGGAAGGTGTGGTTTCATTGGTTAAAGAAGCTCATCGTAATGGAGATTCCAATGATACACCAAGGGAAATTGATTTAGCATATGGTTTAAGAGATAAATAGGTACGTATAAATATATTAATCACCCATATTATTTAATTATTTTCAATTATATTGATGTATATATATGTTGAGTTTTTTTTTCTTTGCATACATTCAACCAAGAATAAATATGTTTATAAATTGACGATGCAATAATTTTTACATGTTTGACATATTGCAGGTGAAATGCCACAAGGCTATGTGGCACAATGGTCATAAATTTCAAATCAAAAAGTTGGATGACACGAAGAAAACTTGTGATTCTGGGATAACTGCAATCTTTCAGGTGACTAATGTTTCCTCTAGAAGTGACATACATCCAAAAGTCTCAGAAAATTGATACTATGGGATTTTGGATGATATACTTGAGTGTGACTTTAAGTCCTTCAAATTAGTTATGTTCGTTGTCCAATGGTATAGGCTACGATTGAATGAAAATGATCCTGAGAGAACTGTTATTGAACATGATAATGAATTTACCATGGTTAATACAAGGTCGATCGAGTGAGCTAGAAATGAGCCCTATGTTCTTCCAAGCCAATGTGAGCAGGTATTTTACTCAGAGGTTCCAGGTAAACCAGGTTGGGAATTTGTTGTTAGACATGATCCAAAAGGAAGGCCAGTAAAGTATAATATGGTGGAAGAAGAAGATACTGAAGAACTAGAAGATGATGTAGATGATGATCAGGATCAACAGTTAGTTGATGATGTGCTTGACAAAGATGTTGAAGAAGAGGAACTAGATCATGATGATGTAGGAGTTAATGTTCATGAAGATGATATCCATGTGGATGATGACATTATCAAAACTGATATTAATGACAATGATGATATGACCAATCCTTACAATGTTGAATCTGGATTGGATGATACAAACAAAGAGTTGGATGAAGAAGAAGATCAATGACATTGAAATGTATGAGTTATGTGATTATATTATCTATTTGATATTGATTTCTTGATAGAATTATATTTGACTTATATGGTTGCATAATTAATTCATGATGTTTTAATTTTTATGCCATTACATAATTAATTCATGATGTAATTTTTAATGTTGTTAATTCATGATGTTACAACTCCTAGAAATTTCCATATGATCAAATCCTAATTACTCTACAACTATTTATGATTAGATATTATTTGATCATATCTTTGGTTATTGCATTCCAAAAAAAATAGTGTTTCCTCATGTTGACCCCACATAGTGACATGTGAATGGGGCCAACATTAAATTTTTCTCAATTTGTGCTTGTATGGAGTGAAACTTGACATGGTTAGCCTAGACACATGCGTTGACGATATGGGAGGGTTTCAAGACTCAAACATGAGGTCATGCTATATTTTGTTTATGGAACCTAAACCAGAAGGTTTGTCACTCTAATGCTAAAACCAAGTCAAATTAACCCCTAACACCTGTTGGAAAAGTCAAAACATGCCTTTCTTTCAAATTCACAAGAACGTATAAACCTTTTGAAACCACACATGCATGTTATGAAAGTGTATGGAAATCCTACTTATAGTGGAAGTTCACATGATAAGCTAACCAATGGCACTACATTGGAGGATAAACCCACCTATTTAATTAATTTAAGAGGTAAGGGATGCCTCTTAGTGAAATTTTGAGTCTTGGACTAATCTATAGTGCTAAAATTAGTTCTAGTGTTCTTCCCTTGGTGTTATATTTATCTCTACAATTTCCCATACTTAACCATTTCATCATCCCTTTTCCCAAGCTATTTGTATCATAATATAAACTTGGTCCAATCTCACATTATCCCCTTAGGTAATTATCCATTTCCTCCAAGTTGAATGGAACCTTTTGTACCAATGCATCTATGTTTTCCTACCCTAATGGATCAAGAATTGACATCACCTTAACAATCTTATTTATGTCATAGCATATCTCTAAAGTGCCTTTGTCATGCTTTAGATGTGTCGATATTAACTAGATTGAATATATTAATTTTAAAGTCTCTTAACACATTCCATGACAATAAAATGACTCATTTGGATTATGGAGTACTTTCCTAAACCATTCCTTCATATTCAACAATCCCTTCTCACACCCACATCATAATTCATATCCATGTTAGTTGTAATGAGTTTTTTAAACCAACAATAAATGAATCATAGGATAGAAGAAAACTCATTATGCACAAGGATAAGCATCAAAGAGACTGAAAGAATCGATTCACTAGATATGCTCCCCATTACTGTAATAGACCAATGTAAAAAAATAAGTCATAACAAGAATAGGACCAAAAGAAACTAGGAAAAGAAACCTTGTAGGCTACGTTAATAAGACATTGATTGCAAGCATTTCTTCCATGATGTTTAAATAGAAAAATATCATATAGCTCAATCTTTAGTCAAGTAGTATTTCAATAACTGATTCTTAGACATCCATCATGATTAAACATCACATATCATAAGACTTTTTAACAATCACTAGGACTATAGATAATATTAAATCATGTCATAGGAAATAAATCATCAAAAATTATAAAGAAAGAGAAAACCAACTATATAAGCTCAACAAGCCACCATACAAAAATTATATTTTGTAGAAAATAAAATAAACTATATGTTGACATAGCATATATATTTTTTATATAAACTATATGTTGAAATAGTATATATATAAACTCTATATTTTGAATTTTGGCCCCGCGCACATAGGAGCACAACATAGTATACTGCACCGAGACCCTAACTGGAGAGTTGCACCGAGAACCACTGCATCTAGCCCTTGAGTGGATAGTTGTGAGACTTCACTGGACAAGTGTTGCAAGGCCATTGAGTTGAGGAGGAAGACTAGGAACCATTTAGCAGGAGGAAAGCCAGAGCGAGAGGTGAGGGCACTCAGAAAGGGAAAATTGACCAAGGGACAGTGACTGTAAGTGATTTTTCCCCCACATTTAGAAATCTTGTTGCAAGTATAGTGATTTAGACTTTGTTTATTCCCATCAAGGTGTTGCATGCTATATTTTGGTCAATTCAAGCCAATGTCCCATTGACAAACCCAAGTACTACCTAGTATTGGTGTCTGGTTAGTTTGAACAACCAAGCTTTGAGATGTTCAATTAGTTGGGTGGCCATTTTTGGTTTGTGAACTACAACTTTTGTATCTGTCTTAGCATGTTTTTTTCTACTATAAGATTGAAAGGAATTCCCGTCACATAAAAACACACGAAGTTCACTAGGGTTCAAATTTCTAAACTTCTATGAAATAAATTTACATATTGAGGTCCACAAATGATCAAAAGGATTGAAAAAAATACATGGTCTGTGAGTGCAATGAAAAATTCCTAGTGCTTATCCATAAGAGAACATATAGAAGTACATGAGGTAGAGTCAGAGGAAGGAAAAAAACTCACACAATCTCATTTGACAAGTCACAAACAATCTTGAACTTTCCTTCTTTTGACACACTTATTCAACTATATTTCCCTTCACAAAACTCAACACAAACACTCAAATTTTTCTTTAGAGTTCCAAACCATTACCAGACCTTCAAACACCTTAGTCAACTTCATCTTGATCAAAACAAACAATTACCCAATCTGCCCTTTCATTTTACCATTAACTCTCTTTATGACTGTCCTAAACTACACAATTTCAACTCAACATAAAGTAATCTGACCCAAAACAATATTTAGAATAATATAGACCACATAATTTCCATTGCATTTCACTTCAAACAAATGTAAACCATCTCCCATCCTTTATTCTTGACAATTTAACAAAATCATATATTGTACTTTCATTTTAGTCTTCAAAATAGGGCTATTATTAGATAGAGCAGTCAAAGCAATGGAATTTTTAACTTCATGCTTACACCAAACCTTATATAAAATGAGATAAAATTATACCTTGGTAATCTCTTAGCCAAAACAACCAAGAACTCACACCTAATCATCAAAATCCCCTAAAGTTCTTACTGTCACTGGTTCCTTCATACCCTGTTTGCAATGCTTGTAGGTCTGCCAACCTATTTTTTAGGGCTTCATTCACAATCTAAGCACTATTACACAAGTCTATCCACACTTTTCAATGCCCTCCTTTCATATCTAAAACATATTCATAACGGGTATCAAAACTTTTACAACACAAGCTTCAAATATTGTTGTCTTAGACAAATTTAGGCCTAATTAGGCCTGATTTGCATAAGGGTTTGTTGCTTTACTAACTCCTGACCAAAGTACACTTGTGCAGTGCTTGATAAATGTTTAGTTTGAGTGGTATATGCTCTTCAAAGCATCAAATTTTGTTTACAAATTATTTTCATAAAACCCTAAGGGCTTAACCTTCATAATTACTCTGTTCACAGACTGTACACAGTTTTTCAGTCAAGAAACTCCATTCCCTCGCATCTTATATTTATGATTTTTCCCTAAATCCACTAAAACATGAAAGAACATTCATATTAGGATAATATCACAAGAAACCAGAAGATTCCACCAATCAATAAAGAAGAAACATAATTACTTCTGTCTCTGCTTACCCTAACTGAGGGTTTTAGCAGTCTAAAGTAAATCCACAATAACTCACACAAATATTAACTAAAATGCATGAAATTTGATGTAAAAGGAAGGTGATTGAGATTATTACCATATCCAACCATTCTACCATGCCTTCAAGGTTGTACAATTTCTTACAATTCCTAGAAGTGTAAGATTTTTGAAGAAAAATGATTAAAAATCAGAGATTTTCCTTGAACTTATTCTTTATTCAACCACCCTCAAAGTTCTAAAAGATACAAGAGACTTTTTAAAGGCAAAAAAACTGACTTTTAGCCTTCTAACTTCCTCTAACCGACCCTAATGACTCTTCATCTCTTAATATTGCCTTTTTTATTAAGTTGACAACTTTTTACATTGTTTTCATTTTTGCACTTTTGGACTTAATAAACACAAAATGACCTCAACATGACCTCAAATATATGAAATATGACTCTAATAACATGATTTAAAAAGTAGGAACAATAACATTGAATCAAATTTCAAAACATTGCTTCATAGAGGCCTAATTATGCCAAGTTGCTCCTGCACCAGTACAAGAGATGAAAAAAAGACAATGAGCCATTAAAAAATTCTAAATATTTCACTGACTCAACCAAACCTCCAAAAGAACAGTATAGATGCCAA
The DNA here is from genome assembly GCA_007258455.2 of Sequoia sempervirens. Taxonomy (NCBI): domain Eukaryota; kingdom Viridiplantae; phylum Streptophyta; class Pinopsida; order Cupressales; family Cupressaceae; genus Sequoia; species Sequoia sempervirens. The sequence goes on along the minus strand of VDFB02092822.1, from coordinate 48,181 downwards.
CACTAGGGAAAGCCCGAAAGAGAACACTAATGAAAGTGGACTTTATTTTTTCAAGTTCCAGAAGAGTATAAATGGTTCGAAGATGTTGTGGGTGTCTAGAAAATGGTGAAGGAATGTTGAATAGGGAGGGACCCAATTAGACCCTTACAAGGTTTATTGATACATTCACAAGTATTGTTACCTCCACATGCATTTGACTAGTAGTGACAACCTTGGTTTTTAATCCTCCAACCCCATACCTTGGGATCACATCACCATGAAAGAACTTCATCCAACATCTTTATGAGTGCAGGTACCGCCAAATAGGTATTTTCTAGATCTATCTTCCTCGAGCGAGGGAAATTCGGGAAGAGAAGAGGAAAGCGAGACATGTAGTAGGTCTAAAAGAGGGAGATCAACTAGAGGTCAAAAGATTAGAAGAAAATTTTGTAAAAACATGAATTTTTTTCTTGTTGAAGGGGGGTCATGTTCTTATGATGATGAGAGCATAGGCCACATCGAGGTGCCCTTGAGGTACAAACATCTATGCAAAAAATGGGTACCCAATTAACTTCCTCCAATAAACACTGATTTTTGTGTCAATAAGAGGATATATCGCATAGCACCATCGTCACTACATGGTTTGGGCCTATTTTGCATGGACGACATAAAGGTATATTATGAAAAAGTTACTGAATTGATGGAGTATGTCAGACCCTGTTACAATTACAAAGATTGGATGCAACTAGTTTGATAAACACGAAGTATGCATAGGTATGCACTATCAACAAATTATATACAGCTAAAAGATAAGGATCAAAATAAAGGAGTGTTTATGTACATTGACGAAAGGCCAAAAGCATCAGGGAATATTACAGAGTTTATAAACAGTACACAACCTGGGTCAACAAATAAGCAACCCAATTGCATATTCGAGGCACGCGAGGGAAACCATGTATTCGTATGTGCGATAAAATCAATAACTGTAGGGGAAGAGTTGTTAATTGATTACAATTTGAATCGCATAGATACAAACACAATTACTATGGGGGTGCTACGTACTATATACCATTTTACCCAACCTCCAATTAATGACTCCAATATACCATTTTATTATTATGTTTTTTTTCGTAATTCTATTGGTTTCTTTTTGGTAATGTTTTTTACATTTAATTTTGTCACAACAGGACATTGATTGTAGAGGGAAGGCTCCAACCTAGAGCACAGATCACAATGCATCTTCAGGCACTTCTACCCAACAGGTTTACCTCATTGTAATTGTACAAATTAGATATGAGCAAAATGTTTTATTATTATGTTTTTTCATAAGTTTATTGGGTTAATTTCGATAATGTATTTAATATTCTTGTCAGAGTCGGATGATTGGGGAGAGGCACTAGCAGTAGAGGAGAGAATCCATAGGGAGGTGCAGTCACTATTATGCAATGATGACATCACATATTCTGCAAACCCTCTGGATATGATAAGGAAGACCCAAAAAAATGCAATGAAGAAATCCTTTAGTTGTTATTCATAGTGCCTCAAACAAATGAGATAAGAGAAAGGGTTAAAATATTGATTGAGAGAGCACAAAACTTGCAAGTAAGCTGTCATGAGATCTTTAATTATAACATAAGTTCATTCATGGTTTTATATTTTGTACTCTTTTATGTCATGAACTAAAATATGTGTTGTTTTTATAGGATTTTTTGCATCCTTATGATGTTGTTGGCCATGATTATGGTACTGCAGGTGTTGCCCGAGGAGTAGGGGTTGGTACAAGTGTCGATCTTGATATTCCTACACATACATCACATCATCCGACCCCATCATCCGTGCCTATATTGTTGACTGAAATGTCGACAACACATAGCATGCAGGCATCGGGTAGTGCACCCTCTGGCAGCGAACACATGCCAGAACATGCGTCAGGACATGTACCTAAGGATGCAGAGGCCACTAGTACTCGTGATGTTTTAGCAGCATTTCCTGGATCTTCCTGTATTACTAGTACGGGAACATTGCAGGTAACATTTATGGTGATCGAGGATTTCGTTCCCATAAAGATAGAGAAGGTCCCAGGTACTTTAAAATGTTTTAATTATTATTATATATAATCCAATGTAAATTTACTTATTGATCACTCTTTTTGGACTAATGATCCCATGATCATTTTGTAGGAAATGATGTTTTTTATAAAAATCTAAATGATATTACATTGGAGATCTTTAAGCCCACCATACGTACATGGTGGAATGACCAAAATCAAGATTTAAAAGATGAGCTCATTAACCGTTTAGTTGTGTTGTTTGGTAATAACACATTCAACCGAACCAAGGTCCTTAAGAAAGTTGGTACCTATCTAAAGTATGTGAGGGACCAATATAGGTCACATCTAGAGAAGAAAAAAAAGTACAAGCATCCCCCCATGATTCTTGAGAGGGAGTGGAAGGACCTAGTGTCAAATGGAAAGGAGAAGGTTGAAAATAAAAAAGGAAAGACACCATTGGGCCAAGGAAGGTATGTGATACTATCAACAATGTAATTATATACTGATTACTCTTTCTTTTTACATAATCTAACATATTTCAAAGTTTTCATAGGCTGCCCGACACATTGAAGGAAACAAAGGCAAGACTAGAAAAACACGAGCAACACAAACTTGGCTTTGGTGGTTATATGAAATTAGCCGCACGAATTGTAAGTATCAATAAATGAAACATTGCATCCAAATAACAAATTGCAAGCAACAAGGCTATGGAGTCGTGGTTGAACGCCTAAGACTCTTGACTGGGAAAACACAAGATTCCACTGCATCCAACACGTAGGTAAATAAACTCAATGAAGTTTATTTTAAATTGAATACTTATGCAATCTATTCAATATTAATTTCCACCATAAAGTAATTATGTGCCTATTTGTTTTAAACAGGCAAGCAATGATAATACTACACATGACATTGGAATGCAGCCTAGTGAGGGTGGAGCATAGCCTGTAGATGAAGGTCATGGTGTGCATCTCAGTACTAGATGTATTCATGTGCTATACAAAACACAGTATGGATTAATACAATTAAACATCTTTAATTGCAATTGGTGTATTAATTAATGTAACCTTTCGTGTTTCAACTTTAGAGCATGTAGAGTGTGATCAACATGTTGAGCATGATCAGGCTAGACAAGATCAGGAACTTGATGTGGCCCCATCAGGTAAAGAGGACCAATCCAATGTTCTTTTAAACATATTTAATTGTAATTAGTGTATTAATTAATGTAACCTTTCGTGTTTCAAATCTAGAGGATTTAGAGGGTGTTCAACATGTTGAGCATGAGGCTATAATACAAGATCAAGAACATGATGTGGCCCCATCAAGTAAAGAGCACCAATCTAATGTTCTTTTAATTAATGAAATACTTGTAACAATAATAATAAAACATATCAATTTAACATTTCTTTGCTATTGCAGCAGACCCCCCCTTGCAGTGGCCTCCATGTCGTGAGTACATGACTAGGCATACATTAAGATAACAAGTAGAGGGTAGAACAACTAAAGGGGGGACAAATGATTTAGAAAATGATACTCCACTTCTTTGTTTAGCTACAAAAAAGAAACAAAAAAAAAGTGATTGTAATCATATTATGACAACCATATTTTTTATAATATGTAAAAACTGAAAGAATAAATGTTTTATGTTAATGAATGAATGTTATATGTTAATGAATGAATGTTATATGTCATTAATGGATGAATGAATGAATGTTATATGTTATTAATGTATGAATGAATGATTAATGTTATATGATCGGGTATGGGGAATTGAGAGTGATGTAAGGGGGGGAAGGGCCAAATGAGCTTCCACCATCATGTGGTTGGCCTTGTTAAGTAGAGAATATTAAACTATTCTCGAAACAAAGAGAAGCTCAATAAGGTAATGTACTTTTTAATATTTCATTATGTTGCACTTTTAAGCTTATGTGATTTTCATTAGTTCTCTTTGCTTCAATATGTTACCCTTTGTACTTATTTTACTTTTTAACACATCTCATATGTTACCTTGGATGACAACTTTTACAGGGGAAGCTATCCATAGATGGATCCGTGTCTAGGGATATACAAGTTTGGATTAGACAAACTTGGGATGTACTCATGTAGCGCAGAAACAAAAGGGAAGAACTCAACCATTTCAACATAAGAATTGGCTTGAGACTGGTACGTGGTTCGAACTAGGATTGGGTATGAAGGGTCTAGGAGAGAGCCCTATAACACAGCTGGTATTAAATAATTAAACATACAGATATTGTAATTATGTGGTTAATGCTAAAATCATCTACAATTCACTATGTGATGAGTAGTTAGTGATGATGTCATGCCATTGTTTGGTAGGTTATTGATTTTGCAGTTGCTCCCAATAATCATCTCTAGTTGCTTATATGCCATTTGATCCATATGAGGGTGATGCAGAGTCAAGGGAGGAAAACAAACTCACACAATCTCATTTGACAAGTCACAAACAATATTGAACTTCCCCTCTTTTGACACACTTATTCAACTATATTTCCCCTCAACACAAACACTCAAATTTTGCTTTAGAGTTCCAAACTTCTTAAGAGACCTCCTAGACACCTTAATCATCCTTCAAGGCTCATATAATCACATCAAATCAGAGTACCAAACCATTATTAGACCTTCAAACACCTTAGTCGACTTCATCTTGATCAAAACAAACAATTACCCAGTCTACCCTTTCATATTTCATTATTTTGGTATAACTACCCTTAATAGGCTTCAATGGCACTAAAGGACTATAAATGCAAATTTTAGTCTTTAAGACAAAAAAAAACTAGTTCAAAACATGAAATATCTTTATTTGGGTTAATTCAACAATATCCAATCCCTTAATAAGGTTTGTCTTTCACATTTTAACCGCTTCCTTATAACTATCCTAAATTCCTTGTAGGCCTGCAATGTAACCGTCAGAGATAACTTCAAACACAAAACCCTATCACTAACTATAAACAAGTTTTAAGATACCCCTTAATGTGCCTTAAAAAATATCAAAAGATTAGCATATGTTGTTTTGGAGAAAACTAATCAAACTAGGACCAAATGTTGCAGAGTTAGGCCTAATTAGCCCTGGCTCGCACATACCCTTATTGATTCTCCTATTTCCAAGTTTACTTTCTCATAAAAAATGCTTCAAACAACCTTTAATGAGCCTTTTTATGCTTATAAAACCAACCAAAAGTTCCTTTTTTCAATTCTTTATCAAACCCTAGGCTATGTTCCTCCACAACTCTATTTTTAGCAGACTATACCTAATTTGCAGTCATAAACTTAATTGCATCACGCCTTCATCATGTGTTTTTGACCCAAAAATTTTATAATATGAAATAGCATTTATATAATACCACTTTCACCAAAAATAAAGGAAATATAACTAATACAAAAGGAGAAATTCAAATTATTCATTTGTTGTTTACCCTAGGTCAGGGTATTGGCAATTTTCAGAAAATATACAATAACTTTCTCAAATAAGAACAAAAATGCATGAAACTTATGCCAAAAGGAAGGTGATTGAGCGGGCTATCAAATTAAAACAATTACACATCCATTCATGCTCGTACAACTCTGTACAAGGGCTGGAAACAGAGAATTTTTGTAAGTAAATGCATAAAACTGTTCCTTTATTCATTCTATTTCAAAACTTCAACCACCAACGGGTTCCCAAATGATTCCAAAGCATTTTTAAAGGAAATAGAACATGAATAATTAGTTTCTAACTGATTTCAAACTTTTTACCCATGTTTAGTCCCTAATGATCTTTTAACTCCCTAATGTTGCTTTTATGCAACTTTTACATTGTTTGCAATTTTGACACTATTTGTTGACAACTTCACATTTTTACACATTTGTTTGGTAAATATGACTTTAATACATTATAAATGACTTAAATGATCCTTATTACATCAAATTGAATCAATTTCTCAAACTTTCTGCAATGAGTCAAAATTGTGTCAAGGTGCTCCTGCACCAAAGGGGCACCCTTCAATATGGGTAGAAATTTTATAGATGATTCTTTTATTTAGTGACCAATGGAATAATTCAGTGGATGGATTGCTCCTAGTGATCGTCTGTCATGTGCTTTATGCACTAATGATAAAGTAATTTCATTGGATAAAATTAATACAATTATGTATTATATGTTGCTGGTTTGGTTTTTGGTTTGGGTTTAACTGTTATTTTTATTCGCTTAGGTATCATATGAGAAAGCATGCACATATTTTGCTAGATATACATCACAAAAGTGACCTTCTCTCTCTCTCTCACACACACACACACTCACTTTCTCGCTCTCTCTCACACACAACTGACAAAAAATAGAATGTATTGTTTGGAAATTATTAGTTGTGGATTTAATTTCTATTTGAACTCAATTATAATCAGGTGGGATTCATACGTTGCGAGAACAATACTTGTTTTGATTCATGAGCTTGGTGTGCAGTTCAATGATGGCATCAACATACTTGTATGTTGTCCTTACACTAACTTTTTCCTGTAAAATGTTAGAAACATATTTTACTTTATTCCACTATGAGAGAAGAAGGTGGCTATTAGATTTTTTCCCGAGGATATTTGAAATTTTACCATAAGTCTTCCATTTTTTCATTCACACTTGTCTCAACTATTAAAACCGATTTTGTGATTAATCCTTTCAAATTAGTAGACAATTGTTTACTTTTTGATTGGTTAATGAGGGTTTTTGTAGGGATTCCACAACCTTAAGACACCAATTTGGGTCCCTAGTTTCCATGTGTGGGTTTTCAAAACTATGCCCATATGCTTTGGGACTTGCATTATTGTAGGTCATGTGAGACGTATCCATCAGAAGTAATGAATAACTTTGGGCTTGATAGAACGAAGTCTCTCCGATAGGATTACATTAGATAAGCTACATTGATAAAGGACGCAAGAAAAAGACAAATACTTGTCGGAGTGACTTATACTGAAAGATACATTAGCCAAATTATTCATGCAAAGAACAAAACCCATACATATAACCGTGTTAGGGAGGGAAGATGTTTGAACGAATATTTAAAAAAAAAAAACTGTAGGGTTTCGTCATAATTTCAATGAACATAGTCCGACAAACCACAAAAAATTGCAATGAGGTTGTTGTACACGCAATGTAGTTTTCATCATAATGGCAACGATGGTTTGCTCCACCTCGTCGGAAAATGGATGAACGTTTGGTGTTTTTTCAATGATTTCAAATGGGCGAGGCATTTTGCAACGTTTTGTGATTTTTGCGTTGATAGATGGATGAAGTTACGTTGATTTTGCGATGGACACTGCCAACATTTTATGTGGCGCTGATCGATGATGCTGGGTTGTGGTTTCGATGTATAAAGATTGGTCATTAAAGTGACGAAATTCCAACAACGGAATTTAAATCAGTGTTGTGTTGATAAGTCGACAATATTTTGTCAATATGTCACCAAACATTCATCATAATTTGTAGTCAAATATAGTAGTGCTTATTTATTGCACCTCTAAGGGATTCAAACCTTGGTGGATACATAATCAAGGAACATACATCACCTTCATCAATTGTCATTAACAATTGAGCTATGATCGTTTGGTATGTCCACTAAATTGTTTGAATTATGTGGTTAAGTATTTGTATTGCCCAACACTAACATGAGAAAAACACACGAAATGTTGCCAATATTTTTTTAAACAAAGGATTCATGGGAGTACGCAACATGCACCCATATGATATCATTATGTGTTCACATGGGACTAAGTGTGTATGAAAGAAAGTGTGTACTAAACACAAAAGGTGGAGGAGGAAACTATAACATGAGGTGATCAAGTAGCATACATTCCCATACAACACAATCAACTTGTGGAGGATTTCTAAGAAGTGGATGCCACCTTTGCAAGCAATGCCTAAGAGGCGGTGTTGTCATGATGGCTTTCTGTGAGGTGTTTTGAATGAAGAAAGGTAGGCCCTCCCAACAATAATCCAAAGACTAGGAATCCATTATAATACCTAACCAAAAACAAATAATTAAACATGATTCAATCTACACATTAGGCATGGCATGAACTATCATATACAATGTGCCTTCCTATAGTGGCGCATAAACATAATGATCATTATATGATAAGGTTTATACTGCTTGATCAATGATTTACTATAAAACAAGGAAGGATGTGTTACATTTAATGGTTATGATTAAGCAATGAAAATAACACTATACCATCATCTACAATTCAGTAAGAGGTATAAGGTGAGATTAACATAAATTTATACTTTTCTACTTACCAATATATTTTCTAGTTGATACAATTAGACAAGTCATTAAATGATAGCCATGTGTCATGACATTTGTATTCAATTCATTTTATAATTATGCCTATTTAGTATTTGGTTTACTCTTTCTAACCATCAATTGAAGTAAAATGTACCTACAATTTTCCCAAATTCTTATACAATTTTAAATTATTGGTAACTCAATATTATACCCAATTTAAAACAATGATATGAATAATACATGTTTAGAAAAAAATAATATAATATTATTACAATAATATCTATAATTGTAGATAATGTATATCTATATCTATATTTATATATAATGAAAGTTAATAGAACATTAATATCGTAGGACATTCATTTAAATGTAGACCTCATATTATATACAACTAATATAAATCATAAACATATAAATATGATTTATATTAAAATTATAGAAACTAAAATTTAAAAGACATCAAAACCACCAATAAATGAAATTTCATCCCGTTAGGATTCATGTCATTCATCATACGTAAAATATAAGATATATTATAAAAATTTAGGTAAAAATTATATTCTTAATTCATGTTTTAGATGCTTAAACCCTATTTTTTTACTCATTCCCCCCTTTTGTATTTTGATTTTGTGTCTTTACATTGTTCAAACATGAGTAGGTAAAAATGACAGTATTGGCCATGAAATTTCTAGGGTTACAATGACACATAGAAGAATTTTGGTAGGAGAGTTTCATACCCTATGAAAATAGTGACTTACGAAGTGAAGCGGGTGGTGGGAATGTTGCAGAAAAAAGGAAACACTTAGAAGGGGTGGTTGCTTGAGTGGGGTTGCACTCACTATGGGTTGCAACCACCATAATAAGGCCACATAGCCTACCATAGCACTGCAACTCCACAATGGGTGTCTTGGCCTCCCATAACTACACCCCTTAGTGGATCCCTAATTTTTATTTATTTGATTAATTTAATTTTACTTATTTTTTTAAAAATGTAAATTTTGAAACAATTTGTTGGCCCCTAGCTTGCTGGTTTAATATTTCATTCGCATGTGTATGTTTATTTCCTTCCCTTCTTGCATTTATGTGTATTCATGTGAGGGTTATTCATCACCCTATGAATCTTCATGGAGAGGGGTATAAACATAATCAAGGAACATATTCATGTGAGGGTTATTCATCAGGTGCCTATGATTCAAACCTTGGTGGACGCATAATCAAGGAACATACATCACCTTCACCAATTGTGATTAACAATTGAACTATGACCGTTCAATTGTTTGAATTATGTGGTTAAGTATTTATATTGCCCAACACTAACATGAAAAAATCACATAAATTGTTACTAATATTTTTTTAAAACAAAGGATTCGTGGGAGTACACAAATGCACCCATGTGTTATCATTATGTGTACACATAGTACTAAGTTGTGTGAAAGAAAGTGTGGACTAAACACAAAAGGTGGAGGAAACTATAACATGAGGTGATCAAGTAGCATACATTCTCATGTAACACAATCAACTTGTGGAGGCTTCCTAAGAAGTGAATGCCATCTTTGAAAGCAATGCCTAAGAGGTGGTGTTGTCATGATGGCTTTCCTCAAGGTGTTTTGAATGAAGAAAGGTAGGCCCTGCCAACAATAATCCAAGACTAGGAATCCATTATAATACCTAACCCAAAACAAATAATTAAACATGATTCAATCTACACATTAGGCATGCCATGAACAATCATATACAATGTGCCTTCCTATAGTGGAGAATAAACATAATGGTCATGGTATGATGAGGCTTATACTGCTTGATCAATGATTTACTATAAAATAAGGGAGGATGTGTTACATTTAATGGTTATAATTCAACAATAAAAATCTTTCATGAGAACATTTGAGAATGAACATGTGAGGGTAATTAATCAATTGTTTTAATAGTTAATTAATTACATGTGCATGGATTTTTTTGGTGGAATGTATGAAAGGATAACTAATCAATTATTTGCACAATTAATTAATTTTGTGTGAATATCTATATGAACATTGATTAATTAATAATAAATTATTAATTAATTGTGGAGAGATGTTAGTGGATAAAAATGAGAATTAATTGATTAATAAATTAATCAACTATGAAGAAATTAATTAAAAAAGATCAAATAAATAATTGATAATAATTAACTAGCGGATAAGACATGATGATATAGTGTAATTAATTAATTAAATGAATAAATTAATGAATGTTGTGATGTTAAAGTAATTAACTAAGATGAACTAAGATGAAGTAATTAACTAAGATGAACTAGTATTTAACATTAAGTATGGTCCTAAAATAAACTTCTTCTGGTGGACCTCCATCCATGGGAAAATTCTAACTATTGATAACCTTGTCAAGAGGGGCTTTCAATTCCCTAATTGGTGTACTCTTTGCAGAAGAGAAGAAGAAACCATCCCCCATATTTTTATTCATTGCCAGTTTGCCACCCTGGTCTGGCAGAATGTTTTACAAAGACTGAACATCTCTTGGGTTTTTAATAGAGACATCCACCAATTCATCTTAAATTGGAAATGCCCCTCCAATCATCCTTCAATTAAACTGCCCTGGCAACTTATTCCACCCCACATCTACTGGTGCCTGTGGAAAGAAAGGAATAACATGATTTTCAGAGAAAAGGAAAACAATGTGGATGGTCTGCTGATAATCCTTAATAAGTTGCTCCTGGATAATATCTCAACATGTAAATGGAAGATGCCTATTAATCCCCCGACTGCTTGGGATAGAAACATTGCTACCGCCTAGAATTTACCCAATGAGATCCTGAGATTTGACAACTCCAAATCAATTATCAGGAAGCATACTAGATGGAGAAACCCTAAACCGCCCTGGGTTAAGCTTAACTTTGATGGGGAGGCTAGGGGAGGGATGTCAACTGCTAGAGGTATAATCAGGGACCATTCCGACAGCCCGGTTGCTGCCTATGTGGGGAAATTGAGCGATCATACTAGTAACCAGGCTGAAGGCATGGCTCTCCTCTAGGGTCTTAAAATTGCGCTGTCACTTGGTGTCAAGACTTTGGAAATCGAAGGTGACTCAATGCTAATTGTGGAATCCACTAAAGGAAAGATGAAAGTGGGATGGTCCCTAAAAGGTATTCTGGAGGACATTTTCCCTCTCCTAAATGCTCTTCATGACTTTTCTATCCAGGATGTCTTCAGAGAAGGGAACGCGACTATTGACAGCCTCGCGGTGGTGGATCTTGATATTGAAGGGCTTAGGTGTTGGCGAAATGAGGTTTCTTTGCCCCCATTGGCTCTGGTGTGTTTAAAGGAAGATCTCAAACATCTAAATGATGAGTCCTAGATGGTGCTTACTTATTTTTGTCGGGCTCCTTCTAACTTTGGTTGGAATTTCTAGCGGGAGATGGCTTTTGAATAATTGGCTGTTATGTGAGGTGATGGGCTTCGTATGTTTGTCTAATGGCTTGTATGACCTCTCGTGGGATGGTGATATGGCGAATCTTTCTATCCCCACTGACTGATGGTGCCATCATGTTTTTTGATGATGTGTTGTGGGTGACAACTTTCTCTCTGCTGTCACTGTGCTGTTAGTGTGCTTTCGCTGGATGGCCTTTGTTGCCTTGTACTTAAGGGTCAACACCCTTGTTTTGTTGCTTTTTATTTCAAAAACATTAAGTATGGTAGAATGTAATTGTGAAATGTTTTGAACTAAGAAGAAAAGAAAATTGAAATAAATGTTTGTTTTGTGTAGGAATATGGAATAAAAGTATGAAATATAATAATTACAGCTTTTTTAAATATTAGTGGAAAATTAGAAACAATATCTAATTCTTTGCTTTCTTTCTTTGTATAAAGTGCAATGATTAATTAGATAAGGTAAATTCAGTATAGAAAATATTTTTGTAAAATATAATAATAATATTTTTTTTCTAGTTAAAATGTAGAAAGAATATTTGATTCTTTGCTTTCTTTCTTTGTATGAAGTGTTTTATTTATTTTATATGGGGGTGATCCCACAAAGCTAGTTTACAGTTTCTGGGAGATTCTGATTTTTGCTGAAATCACATATTTTTAAAAAATATAATGATTTAAGAATTAAAAAGTTCCATTTAAAGCATTCCAATTGAAGAGGGTTTGATCAAACTACCTTAGATCAAACCCCCTTGGATAGAACCCCGCTAGTTTTAAACCATACCTATAATAGAGTTTCCTTTACACCTATCAAAATGCTGATAAAAAACCACTTTTGATTTACCTTTTGAAGGATCAAATGAATTCATTTGAAATTTATTTTTGTAAGTATGTAGTCCTTATTATAAGCTTCTCAAAAAGTATAATTTTAAATAAATTTAATTTTATTATTATATTTATTTTTAATTTCTTATGAATGTAGATTTTTCACCGAAAATCAAGCTCTTTATTTTGCACATGTGAAAAAATAGAAGATTATCAAATTTTTTTTTGAAAAATATAAGTGCACCAGATATTGAAGTCCTTTATCCAACAAAAAAAGAAGGATTTCAATACATACAAAAAAAATTACGTGTTATACAGTTCGCCTATGTCTAAATTGTAAATGGTTTGACTTCGAAACTTGATTAAGAATTTTTTTTCAATAGAACACTATGAAACCAATTTGAAGCACTAGATATTGTAGTTAAAAATCTAAAATAAAAAAAATAGAATTTTATCCTTCATGGATAAAAAGTTATGTGTTATACAGTAAGCGTCACTCCTTAAAAATGGTGTTTACTAAAAAAAAAACTAGATTTCGAAGGAGATGGAAAAAGAAGTGCAATCTGATTCCAAAATTTTTGAAAAAAATATATTTAGAATCTAGAGACAAAATGTCACAAATCAATAGTTTGCATCATCTTCAAATTCCTCACGGTTTAGCCGCTATAGGTGCCCGATAATGAAGATTTAGTTAGAGAAAACTAGTTCAGTGTCCAGTTTGGCCAAAAATTGTAAACCAGTATTGTGGCATCACCCATGGGTTACATCAAACAATCAAATATTTTTCAATGGTCAACCATCATTCTACAACAGTCTCAACCGTCGATCATTAAAATCAACCAAAAATGTTCATATAGAGAACACCTTCGATCATTAAAATCAACCAATAGAAAATGCCTTCAGAAAACTAATATAATAATATAGCATTAATTGCAGGTATTAATTAAACAACACTTGTCCTTAAACTATTTTGTAATATAAAACTGAAAGACTTGACTTAACAATTACTTTCAATATAAATTTTCACCCCATTCAAAATATTAATACTTTAATACCGAGTTCAAAATACAATCTATTTTAAGTTATTAATCTACAAAAACTAGTCATATCACAATCTGAAAAGAAATGGAATACTTTTGACACGTGAAAAAATTATCATCTGTTGTGAATTGTATTCGGTTGTAGAGTGGAAAAGATATAGTCCATTTTCCACAACTAGGGATGAATGAAGTGAAGAGTTGATTAATACCAAGTCAAGTCATTGTCGTTACTGGAATTTTCTTTTGCACAATTATGTATTCTACACTAGTTTGGAACAAATCAGATTTCTCCTCCTGCATTAACTTGATCATCACCAAAATTTTGAATAAACTCCTAAAGATTCTCTACAAATCCATTTTTACTATAGAGGATGACTTGTTATTTTGACTCTTTCAAAACTTTAGTGTTAGATCGCATCTTTATATTTTGAGTGGATGTAATTTTTTCTTTCATATTTGATGGAATGTATACGCCTAACTCTAATTCAATGTATAGGATCTCATTATTCTTATTGTACTTTGTGATGAACAATTTAATCTAGGATTCCTATCTACCTTAATCTAATTTGGATTCGCTTCTATGGTATTCACATGTGAGAACACTGAGTACTCATATGTCCATTTAATATTTTGGATCCAACATGCCACGTGCATTTAGGATATCAACCATAGATAATCTAATTTGGATTTTCCTCTATGGTATCCACATGCGAGAAAACTAAGTAAGTTCATATGTCCATTTAATGTTTTGGATTTAACATCCTATGTGCATTTAGGATATATCAACCATAGATAATCTAATTTGGATTCGCCTTTATGATATCCACATGTGAGAAAACTGAGTACTCATATGTCTATTTAATGTTTTGGATCCAACATGCCATGTGCATTTAAGATATCAACCGTAGATAGTCTAATTTGGATTCGCCTTCGCCTCTATGGTATCCATATGTGAGAAAATTGAGTACTCATATGTTCATTTAGTGTTTTGGATCCAACATGCCATGTGCATTTAGGATATATCAACCATCTAAATATCTATATAATGTTGGATGTATGAATTTAAAGCAACTTGCATGTGTATATGATTAAGTTCAACAACATTAATTTCAGTTTTATTCAATTAGATAAGTGACCATTCTATTAGACTTGGTAGGGGTAATCACATCCACAAAGGAAAATAAAGCACAATTCCCTTTCTCTTTTGTTATTGTTAAAAACATTTTTTTATACAACATTATACAATACAATCATCATAATGTTTTCTAAGAAGTTCACCAAAACACCAATTAGAATTTATCCTTTCCAAAGTATTAAATGAAATTTAATCATAATTTCACATTGTCTTGATCCTTAATTTGCCTTGTTTTGTGTGTAAGTTGGCCCTAATTCTCAACCTACTCAATGTTATGCTTAGTCCATTGTTATAGAATACATTGATCCATTTTTGTAAGCTTATGTTACCTTGGACTAGACCATACGGGCAAATGTATCTATTGGACAAAACTACCCATGTAATCTAGTTTGCCCAATATAAATCAAATTCTCAATTTTTTGAGTTGACCCTTTTAGAAAAAAAATGATTATTACCTATAAGTCTCACACCAAACACTTTGTCTTGAACACCCCTTTAGTAACAGTTCAGGGAACAAAGCTGCCATCGTTTGAATCTTGATTTGTGTCTCTCGAGCTATAATTCCCTCCCACCCGACCTATTCGCCCACAAACCCCACCGACCATGCCCTTCGGGACCTAAGGCGACTATGGTCGGTTGGTGAATATGGTCAGTCCAACCCCACTAATGAACCCATTTGCCAACTCTATAGCCTCCCACCCCCCTAGGTCGTCTAAGACCTTGTATTTAAGGACAACCATAGATCATTAGTTTTGATCAATTAGATTGAATCTCATTTACATTACATCATGTAGAAAATTAGAGTATATAATAATACTTGGATCATAAATACTATACATCAACTTATCATCTATACATCTTCATATATTTGTGCGACATATTTTCTGACCTTATTCATTAATAATATATACTAATTAATTTTCAACCAAATTTCCACACTTCCTTCCCCACACTAATAGTTTCCCTAAAATGATTCTTTAACACCATCCATCTATAAACACAAAAATAAATGTTTTCTTTTAGACTGCAGGAATTGGGTAGCCCCCCTATAAACTGCAGTGCATCTGGTAAACTTTTCTCACGTGACCGATGACATTGGTGCAACATGCCCTCCAACACCATAGGGATGAGGTGGAAACTAGACCTTGTGACCTCTTGTCTACAACAAGATGCTTAACACAAAAATAAATGTTATAAATTCATAGAAACTAGGGACATTTCCATGCTAATAAATTAACTCCACCACCATAACCGTACAAACTTCCTCAACATGTCTATGGCATTCAAAACAATGTCGATTCTCCTCGAAAGAGTAAACAATTTGAAGACACCAATAAGATACAAAATATGAAGTGAGCAACCACAATATCATAAATGACAAGCAAAAAAAACAATGACAAGCAACAACAAAAAAAAAAAAAAAAATTAATTCCATTGTAGATTGTGGATTTTCTTCGTCAATGAAGAGACTTTATGAAGTGTGGTGGATTTTCTTTATGATGTTTATTTTTTATAATAATAAAAATACATTTCCACACATTTTCTTGAGTGTTGTTGAGAATATGAATGGCAGCTTTTAATGTGATTACTTGCAAAAGATTATGTTATGTTAGGTTTGAATGATAAGTGTTTGGAGTTTGGAAGTATGCGATGTAGAGATTATTTTTCCATATTGTTCAATATACTTTTTAGCTTATGTCAAGAGTTGGAGTTTTCACCGAGAAAAACAAGGATGAATAGGTACGATACCAAGAAATTTAACCTTGTTTTACGCAAATACGAATCTTGAAAATATATTAGGTGTTGTTTGTCTTCTTTTTCTTTTTTGAAAATTCTTGTAAAGCATGAAAGTACATACCTACCTACGTTTCTACTTTCATTTTACGTTACTTTTAACTTTTGTAGCAAATAAAACGTTTTTAAATTAAATTAAATAAAATATAAAAAGTTTTCAAATAAAAAATAAAGTAAATCAAAAAATTTAAAAAATATTAAATAATTTTAAAGTAAAATAAAATAATTCTTATGTAAATAAAAATGTTTTTACATTTATGGTAAAGTGTGATGTTATTACTATTCACCTAAATTTTAGGTTAAAAAATTTCATGTAAATAAAATGTTCTTAATTAAAAATATAATGTAATTAAAGTATATGATATTTATTACACTTTTTAAAGTAAAAATAAAATAAAAGAATTATGAAAATAATAAATTGTGGCATTCATAAAAAAGAAAAAAAATACATAAATAAAATAATTATTTAGAAAAATACAATAATTCTTAACTCAAAATAAAATGTATGTTTCCATGTAATAAATAAAATAATTTTAAAGTAAAAATAAAATAACTTTCAAGTCAATTAAATAGCTCAAAATTGATTTTTTTTTTTTTTATATTTTAAAAATAGATGTATTTAAATTATATTTACTAGTTTATTTCATCTAAATTCTAAAATCTTAATTTAAGAAATAATCTTTTTAATACTTGTCATTATTTTATTGTCTTGTCCACTAATTTTTTAGGGCTTTATGTCAAATTTAAGTCATTTTTGATATGAGAGCATAAGTTTAAATTGACACGGCTTTGACTAAGAGCCAAGGATTGAGGAGTATCCATTCCACCAAAATTGCCCAGGACACATTATTGGTCTCATCCCTTATTTACTGCACCTCTAGGGGATTCAAACCCTGGTGGATGCATAATCAAGGAACATACATCACCTTCACCAATTGTGATAACAAATTGAGCTATGACTATTTGGTATGTCCATTAAATTGTTTGAATTATGTGGTTAAGTATTTGTATTGCCCAACACTAACATGAAAAAATCACATAAATTGTTGCTAATATTTTTTAAAACAAAGGATTCATGGGAGTATGCAACATGCACCCATGTGTTATCATTGTGTGTACACATAGTACTAAGTTGTGTGAAAGAAAGTGTGGACTAAACACAAAAGGTGGAGGAAACTATAACATGAGGTGATCAAGTACTAGCATACATTCCCACGTAACACAATCAACTTGTGGAGGCTTCCGAAGAAGTGAATGTCATCTTTGCAAGCAATGCCTAAGAGGTGGTGTTGTCATGATGGCTTTCCTTGAGGTGTTTTGAATGAAGAAAGGTAGGCCCAGTCCCAACAATAATCCAAGACTAGGAATCCATTATAATACCTAACCAAAAACAAATAATTAAACATGATTCAATCTACATGTTAGGCATGCCATGAACAATCATATACAATGTGCCTTCCTATAGTGGAGAATAAACATAATGGTCATGGTATGATGAGGCTTATACTGCTTGATTAGTGATTTACTATAAAATAAGGGAGGATGTGTTACATTTAATGGTTATGATTAAGCAATAAAAATCTTTCATGAGAAGAAGAAATTGACATTTGAGAATGACATGTGAGGATAATTAATCAATTATTTTAATAGTTAATTAATTATGTGTGCATGGATTTTTTGGTGGAATGTATGAAAGGATTTAATTAATCAATTATTTGCATAACTAATTAATTTTGTGTGAATATCTATATGAACATTGATTAATTAATAATTAATTGTGGATAGATGCTAGTGGATACAAATGAGAATTAATTGATTAATAAATTAATTAACTATGAAGAAATTAATTAAAAAAAGATCAACTAACTAATTGATAATAATTAATTTTAGCTAATAAGACATGATGATATAGTGCAATTAATTAACTAAATCAATAAATTAATGAATGTTGTGATGCTAAAGTAATTAACTAGGATGAACTAATGTATACAATTGATCAATAAAAGGTAGTGTAATTTATTTGTCTACATCTTGACATAAGTATAATTTGCATCTTAGTTTACACTATATTGCACACATAAGGTCACAAATATAGAAATTAGAAAAATGATTTATGCATTAATTTAACACACAATAGGCCTAGGAGAGAAAACAAATGGGTTCAAGTTAGAATTTGTTTGAATCTTAGGGGTTATTTCCACAAGTCTTGAAGTGGTTGAGATAATTTTTTGTTGATGCAAATCTAACCTAGGTTGAGAAAGTGGTAAATATATAGATTAGAACCAATTCTAAGTAATGTGTGAAAAATGATAATAGATAAGGCTCAAATTATGTGTCAACTGAGCTAAAATAACAACAATCTAACATTTTTCATCACTTAATTGAAGGATAACATAGCTTCAAGGTGAGTTGAACTAAAGGTGAAATTTTGTACCAACTTCTTAGTGTGAAATATAATACTACTCACCATGGATATATCACTCAATCAATGTAAAAACTTCTATTGATACTTTTTAAATATATAGTATTGCATCGCAATGCTATTTTAATGTAAAAGTTGTCCACTTATATATCTACTTCACTCCTAATTTTTATAGAGAAATTATATACCTCTTACTCTTTTTATATGAAAAGAATTATATACCCATCAATTATCAATCCCTCCATAAACATGGATACAATACAAACAAAGAATTGAAATGAATAGATCAATCACAATAATTTATTTTGTGTGCCTTAAAGTGTCAAAATCAATCTTCTAATGTTACATGATAATGTTTAAATGCAATTCCTATTATTTGAGGAAACAATAAGATGATTCTATTAACATGTGTGAACATCTTGTCATATCTTTTCTAAGTATAAAATATTTATATTTAGCTATTAATTAATACACAATAACTACCATCTACAAATTTCATTGTCTCTAAGAAACTAATAATTGAAGAACTCATATAATCATGAAGTGTTGGGAAGAAAATTCTAAATATGTCAATATTTGATTAAAATATAAATAAATATCTCATCCAATTATTAATCAACCTAAATCAATTATATAATTTAATTTAAAATTTACATCTATTAAAATAAATTAAATTAGCAATCACACCTTGATATGCAATAAGTAGTCGATGACTTTTTTTGTTGATTTAGAATATGTATGAATAAAACTTAGTATTTAACATTAAGTATTTAACATTAAGTATGGTAGAATGTAATTGTGAAAATATAGAAAACACCTTAATAAAAATTAATTAAAAATAATAAAATTTTAAATATATCCATTAATAAAATTCAAAAAACTTATATAATAATATAACATTAATTACAGACATTAATTATATATATGTAGAATTTAAACTTTTTTATAATATAAAACTGAAGGACTTGACTTGAAAATTGCTTTCAATATAAATTTTCACCCCATTCAAAATATTAAATACTTTAATACCGAGTTCAAAATACAATCTATTTTAAGTTATTAATCTACAAAAACCAATCATATTGCAATCTGAAAAGAAATGGAATAATTATGACAAGTGAAAAAGTTATGGTCTGTTGCGAATTGTATTCGGTTGTAGACTGGAAAAGATTTAGTCCATTTTCCACTACTGGGGATGAATTTGATGAATACCAAGTCAAGTCATTGTCGTTACTGGAATTTTCTTTTGCATAATGAGGACAATTATGTATTATACACTAGTTTGGAACTAATGAGATTTCTCCTCCTGCACTAACTTGATCATGATCAAAATTTTGAAGAAACTCCTAAAGATTCTCTACAAATCCTTTTTTACTATTGAGGATGACTTTTATTTTTACTCTTTCAAAACTTTAGTGTTAGATGACATCTTTATCTTTTACATCTAATTCTAATTACTCTTATTGTACTTTGTGATGAACAATTTAATCTAGGATTTTCTATCTACCTTAATCTAATTTGGATTCGCCTCTATTGTACTCGTATGTCCATTTAATGTTTTGGATCCAGCATGCCATGTGCATTTAGGATATCAACCATCTAAATATCTATGTAATGTTGGATGTATGAATTTAAAGCAACTAGCATGTGTATATGATTAAGTTCAACAACATTGATTTCAGTTTTATTCAATTAAGTGACCATTCTATTAGACTTGGCAGGGGCAATCACATCCACAAAGGAAAATAAAAGGCAATTCCCTTTCTCTTTTGTTATTGTTAAAACAATTTTTTATACAGCATTATACAATACAATCATCACAAGGTTTTCTAAGAAGTTCACCAAAATATCAATTAGAATTTATCCTTTCCAAAGTATTAAATGAAATTTAATCATAATTTCACATTGTCTTGATCCTTAATTTGCCTTGTTTTGTGTGTAAGTTGGCTCTAATTCTCAACCTACTCAATGTTATGCTTAGTCCATTGTTATAGAATACATTGATCCATTTTTGTAAGCTTATGTTATCTTGGACTAGACCATAGGGGCAAATGTATCAATTGGACAAAACTACCCATGTAATCTAGTTTGCCCAATATAAATCAAATTCTCAATTTTTTGAGTTGATCCTTTAAGAGAATATGATTATTATCTATTGTTTCTCACACCAAACATTTTGACTTAAACACCTAGGATCTTGTATTTAAGGACAACTATATGTCATTAGTTTTGATCAATTAGATTGAATCTCATTTACATTACATCATATAGAAAATTAGAGTATATAGTAGTACTTAGATCACAAATACTATTCATCAACTTATCATCTATACATCTTCATATATTTGTGTGACATGCCTTCTAACCTTATTCATTAATAATATAGACTAATTAATTTTCAACCAAATTTCCACATTTCCTTCCCCACACTAATAGTTTCCCTAAAATGCTTCTTTAACACCATCCATCTATAAACACAAAAATAAATGTTTTTTGTTTAGACTGTAGAAATCGGGTAGCCCCCCTAAAAATTGTAGTGTGCCCGGTAAACTTTTTTCACGTGACCAATGACGTTGGTAGGACACGCCCTCTGACACCGTGGGAACAAGAGGAGACTAGACCTCGTGACCTATTGCTTGCAACAAAATGCTTAACACAAAAATAAATGTTATAAAATCATAAAAAACTAAGGACATTTTCATGCTAATAAATTTCAACTCCACCACCATAACCATACAAATTTCCTCGACAAGTTGCATTCAATTCTACCTAAAGAGTAAACAATTTGAAGACACCATTAAGATACTAAGGGGTCTCAACCACAACCACAATATCATAAATGACAAGCAACAAAGAAGGAGAAATTAATTCCATGGTAGATTGTGGATTTTCTTCATCAATGAAGAGACCGTATGAAGTGTGATGGATTTTCTTTATGATGTTTGCTTTCTATAATAATAAAAATACATTTCCACACATTTTCTTGAGTGTTGTTGAGAATATGAGTGGCGGCTTTTAATGTCATTACTTGCAGAGATTATGTTAGGTTTGAATGATAATTGTTTGGAGTTAGAAACTAAGCGATACATGAGAATTTTCCATATTATTGAATATATTTTTGAGCTTGTCTTGAGAGTTCAGAGTTTTCATCGAGAAAAATGAGCATGAATAGGTGTGATACCAAGAAATTCAACTTTGTGTTATGCAAATACGAATCCTCCCCGCAAGTGTTTAATTTATTTTTGTTCTAGTCTTCTTTTTCTATTCTTGAATGTTTTTTTTAGTAAAGCATGAAAGTACATACCCACGTTTCTACTTTCCTTTTACGCCACTTTAACTTATATTATATATATATAATTTTCAAATAAAAATATTAAATAATTTTAAAGTAAAATAAAATAATTTACTCTTCATGTTAAGTTTTTGGTAAATTTTTTTATTAAAATAAAATGTTCTTAATTAAATTAAAGTATATAATATTTATTAATTTTTTAAAGTAAAAATAAATTTAAAAAATTATGAAAAATAATAAATGGTGGCATTTATAAAAAGAAAAAAAATTACATAAATAAAATAATTCTTGAGATAAAATATAATAATTCTTAACTAAAAATAATATTTATGTTTTCATGTAATAAATAAAATAATTTGAAAGTAAAAATATTTTTCAAGTCAATAAAATAGCTGAAAATTGATTTTTTTATATATTTTTAAAATAGATGTATTTAAATTATATTTATTAGTTTATTTCATCTAAATTCTAAAATCTCAATTTAAGAAATAATCTTTCTAAAAACTAGTCATTATTTTATTATCTTGTCCACTAACTTTTTAAAAGCTTTATGTCAAATTTAAATCATTTTTGATATGGGAGCATGATTCTAAGCCAACAACTCTTTAGCTAAGAGCGAAGGACTAAAAAGTGTTTTATATGTTATATTTAATTTTTTTATATGGGAGGACACATTTAAATTGACACGTCTTTGGCTAAGAGCCAAGGATTGAGGAGTATCCATTCCACCAAAATTGCCCAAGACACATTATTGGCCTCATCCCTTATTTATTGCACCTCTAAGGGATTCAAACCTTGGTGGATGCATAATCAAGGAAAGTACATCACCTTCACCAATTGTGATAACAAATTGAGCTATGATTGTTTGGTATGTCCATTAAATTGTTTGAATTATGTGGTTAAGTATTTGTATTGCCGAACACTAACATGAAAAAATAACATAAATTGTTGCTAATATTTTTTAAAACAAAGGGTTCATGGGAGTATGTAACATGCACCCATTCTAAACTCCACAAATTCTAAACTTAACAACAACAAAAAAAAAAAATCTTGGCCTTTTATAAGAACAAGGCAACCAAAGTTCCAATAGAGCACATGAAAGAGAATCAAAGGAACAAATCATAGAGTAGCATGTGGCATATGACAGTTGGCACAAGAATCTTCTACAATAAGTCAAAAGATATTTTGATTTCCTTCAATAGCTAAAACCTTTTTGGACTCAAGTTTCGAGACACAATCAAGGTATCAAATTGGATTGAACAAGTCATTAGCCAAACCTTCAAACAAAACATAGGAACTAGCTAGATATTAAGAGTGATTAGGTGGATATAGAAATTTTGATCTATTGACCTTGTGCTTCCACCTCCAAGTTGCTAGTTTGGGAAATATGCAAGATAGTATAACACTCCAAAACTTGGCGTTGCACTCATCCATCAAGAAAGACCTAGATCCCCACTTCCCCAATTACCCACGCTCCCTCACTATACGCCTCTCCTACATATGGGTTCTCGAAATATGTATCCCAACCTTGGCAACATTGTTTGATCTACTCACAACACTAGTTTTCCTAACCATCCATACCAAGAAAGAAAGCACAAGAACACCCAACCAAGACTAAAACCACAAGCCACACCGCCACAAACACCTTATCCATCCATATAATCAATCATGAACCTATCTAATTCATGACAATAATCAGGTCATAGTTATCCCCACTCCTCAATCTTCCAATCATCAACATGGTTCAAAGCCCACTTAGCTAAACAGTCAGCAACCCTATTCCATTCACATGGAATGTGGGAAAAAGACACCACTTCCAACATAGAGCACATTTGCAAAATTTATCGAACTACCAAAGAAAGTTGCCAATTAACTTTAGCCACCTTTTGCTCATGCAATAGATTAACAATAATCTGTGAGTCAGATTCACAGATAACCCTACGCCAACCCAAAGCACACATACACTCAATAGCCCAAAGAATCACCAACCCCTCCATCAAGTTGTTAGAATGTTGCCCTTTATGAATGGAGAAAAAAGAAAATAATCGAGACAAAACAATCTCTTCCAACTCCACCAATCCCAACAGGGCCAGGATTACCCCTAGAGGAACCATTTGTATTAATCTTCAGAATATCCGCCGGGGGAGGCAACCATCTTCCAACCCTTTGAACCTTCTTTTAAGTCTGTCTACCTCTTCTGACACAAGCAAAGACATAATCAACCCCTATAAGTTCAATCTATTCACAATCTCATCATCACTCCTTCCCAAAGGATAGGCCACTTCACATTTGGCTTCCACCATCTCTTGGATCATACCAACAATTATGTGTGAAACCTATTGAACCATCAACCTTTCCCCACGAAAAATCCTATGATTCCTTTCCAACCAAATTTTCCAAAGGATGAAAGTGGGACCAATGCACCACACAATCTGGAGGAAAGAGGCCTGAGAAGGAGGTCTTCTTAGACTGCTCCAAAACTCAACAAGAGAAGAAGCATGTGCACATGGATGTTCTCAAACACCCCACCATAAATGCCAAAGCAACATAGAATAAGAACAATGAAAAAACAAGTGGGAAGAATCCTCCTCATTGCAGCTACATAGAACACAAATAGAGGGACCTTGGAATCCCCACTTCTGAAGATTATCCCAAGTCAAACATCTATTCCAAGCCAGATTCCACACAAAACAGTTACACTTTGGCCATGAAAACTTGTTCCACACATGTTTTCACCAAAGGACCTCCACCCCACCAAACTTACGAGATAGCAACTCCTGATACCCACTAGCCACAATGAAAACACCCTTAGGATCTGGGCTCTAAGCAAAAATATCCTTATACCTAAGGGAATTGCATTATCTACCAACCAAAATATTTTGAAGCTCAACACAATCCTCCTCCAACCCAACAACATGCCAATTGCAAGGATCCTTCCACCTAGCCACCTCCATCTTTCCACATGGATAATAAGTCTTAAAATCAATCACCCTTGACCAACCAGCCTCCAGGAAGCATTGGAAAAGATTCAACAAATTAGGATACTAGCACAAAATGGGGGGCAAACCGTCCCAAGAATCTGACCAAAAAAGAGCCTCAACCCCCTATTACATATCCAAAACAAGCCCTCTTTGATCTGCATAGCCCCTTTCTTAAGCATTCCCCAAATCACAAAACCTTTCCCCACTAGAGGATACCTGTGAATCTCCTCCTTCATAACCCATGGAAGGTACTTGTGAGATAAAATCCTAGCCCAGATATGATCCTTCTCCACACACCACCTCCAATAAAGCTTTGCAGCCAATGCCAACCCAGACCAAGTCTATTGTTGCAATCCAAGACCCCTAAACTGCTTCAGACTACATATAGTATCCCATTTCATAAGGCTTCACTTAGAAGAGGAAACATTCCCTATCCATAATAATTTTCTATCCAAAGAATCCAAATCCTTCACAAACCCGACTAGAGCTACCTGGAGCATGCATCTATAAATAGGAAGATCCTACACCATCGATTTCACCAGCTGAACACGCCCAACAAAGGACAACCATCTATGAGTCCAATGATTAACCTTCGCCCAAAACTTATCTAGAATATTCTTCCATGACTCCCTAGGGAGACTACCAGAAGAGATAGGAATGCCAAGATAAGTTAAAGGGAGAGAACCAATATGAAACCTCAAGGTACGAACAATCCTTTGTTGAATAAGCTATTGAGTATTAAAGAAGAAAATGGAATATATTTATCTTCATTAATCATTTGACCATAAGCAACAAGATAAGTATCCAAATCCTTGCACAAATTTGTGGATTCTTTGATCTTAGCCATATCCATCAAAGCAGTATCATCCAAAAATTGTAGGTGAGATTGAGGAGGCAAGCCATTTCCCCACATCCATCCCTGAATCAAACCCAACTCCACATTACGTTTCACCACCCTTCCCGGACCTTCAACAAGAAGAACAAATAAGTAAGGAGAGAGAGGATCCCCTTAAAGAAGGCCACTAGAAGCACCAATAAGAGAAGAAGGTTCACCATTTATCAACATCGAGAAAGAAGTGGAAGTAACAAGGGACATAACCCACTAGACCTACTCCTCAACAAAACCAAAGGAAATAAGATTTTTTTGCAAGAAGGACCACTTAACTCTATCATAGGCATTTGCCATATCTATCTTGATGAACATAGCCTTTTCTTTCAAGGTAACAATAGAATGAATAGTTTCAGTAGCAATAACCACCCCATCCATAATTTTTTGATCCTCCAAAAAACCACTTTGTTCCTCATAGATAAGCCATTGCTTCATCCTTTCAACAATCAACTTGGAAATGATTTTATAAACTACATTACAAAGGGAAATAGGTCGAAATTGACTCAGCCGATCCACCCCCTCACATTTGCGAGTGAGGGAAAGGAAGGTTGAGATCAAATCCTGCAGCATCTACTTATTCCTCTAAGACTCATGAACCACCTCCAATAGGTCCATTTTAATGATATCCCAAAATTCCTAATAAAATTCAATCGAAAAGCCATCAGGGCCTGAGCTTTCCCTTTCTTCATATGGAAAACAGTAGCTTCCAATTCCTCTAGCGAGATATAACCCAAACGATGCTCATTCATCTCCCCAGTAACCAACAAGGGGATACAAGACAAAACATAATTTTCTTTCGCTAAACCTTCCTTAGAATCCTCTCTAAATAAAGAAGCAAAGAACTACGAAGCTTCTCTAGACATATCCTGCCAATAAGATAAATGCTCACCCCTGCCATTCACAAGAACAAGCATGGAATTACCATGTCTCCTAGCTTTCATCGAATTGAAGAAGAAAGCAGTGTTTCTGTCCCTGTCCTGTAACCACTCAACGCGAGCCTTTTGTTTCCAATAAATTTCCTCATGCAACTCACACTCCTCCAAAGCTTTCAAAGCCCTTTCCTCCTCCCTGAGTAAATCCTCAGAAATACCAAACTCCCTTATCTCCCAAGTGATGACATCCAAGTCAACTTGCACAATAACCTTAGCATGAAAAATATTTCCAAAACACTGCATGTTCCATCTGAGCTAATATTTCACATATTGCAGCAATTTGGAAAAAGAATACATAGCAGTTCCATGAGTAGGTCTTCCCATCTACCACCATTCAGCCACATGCTCTTGTAAAGAAGAATATCTTAACCACATAAGTTGGAACTTGAAAGAGGGGGACTGCGCAACACAAGCCGAAGTAGCAAATAACTTAATAGGCCAGTGATCTGAGCCCCTCCAGTCCAAAATCTCAGAGAAAGTAGACCACAATCCTCCAATGCAAGAACATGAAACCAAAAAAATGGTCAAGTCTCTCAGCAATACAATTCTCTCCCATTCTCCTATTATTCCAAGTAAACTGACCATTATGGGGCTTAATATCAACTAGATTCAAGGAAAATATCTTATCACAAAGAAGGAAGGAAGAAGGCTCCAACCTCACACTACCCCCCTTCTTCTCATCCAACTCAATAATAGCATTGAAATCCCCCACAATAATCCGAGGGAAAAAAGGAGCAAGGCTCTGAATGAAATTGATATGAGACCGCAATAATTGCTTACTAGGAAAATTAGTAGGTGCATAGATATTTGAAAGAAGAATAGTTTCCCCCGACTCCAAACTTGAAGCAACCACAAAGATAGAGGACTTGGAGGACATCAACCAAAGACGAAGAATCTTCAATGGGTTCCACAAGCAAACCACACCCCTTGCATTACCATGAACCCCAATACACTGGCAGTCACTGCGCCTCCACAACTTTGGCAAGAAATCAACAATACTTTCAACAGATAACTTTGTCTCCTATAAAAAAACAATATTAAGAGAATGAGTTGTTACCAATTCATGAACAACATTTTGTCGAGGGTCATTGTTCAAGCCACTTACATTCCAAGAGAGGACGATCATTTTAGAGGGTTCAAAAAATGGGAATCCAGGGTCTTAACAAATCCAGACTCCACCAAAGTCTCCCTCATCATCTTTATTTTTTCTAACTCCTTTCTCCCAACTTTGGAAGACTTCTTAGCAACCCCTTTCTTTTGGTCTTTTTGAAGAAGTCCCAATGAAGGAGAGGTCTTGTTTCCTTTTATCAAATTAGACCCCACTTTCAACAATGGAGTAGAGATCTCCCCCTTCCCCATTTTTGCATCCACAAGAGTCTCAGACCTCCCATGAACCACCAAACTAAGATCTATTTCCATTTGCAAAGCACTAGCCTCCTGTGAAGTCTGGTTGTAATCTAGAATAATTCCCTCGCAAACCACTTCCAAAACACTTGATCCATAATCATCATACCCAAATTCAACTCTTGTTGACTGAGATCATCCATAACCTCAAATCTGTTAAAGGTATCACCTTCTTGACACTCCTTAAGAGTCCTCTTTTGACCACGGTTCCTATTGTGAGCCTTAATAGGAATAAAACCCTCTGCACCAGTAGCCTCACTAGGAATGAGGTCCTTTCCTTTGCCAACCTTAGGAGGGTTGTGAGGAGGCTAAGTTGTTTGAGACTCAAAATATTTAGACTTCAGGTATCTTCTTTGAAAATGGCCATATTCATGACATAGATGGCAACGAAAGGGAAATGTCTCATAATCTAGTTGTTGCACCCATGAATATGAACTTGTATGAATTTCCAGAGAATCTGGAAGAGGTTATTTAAATCCATCTCAACATAAATGTGAGAAAATGTCATTACCTTTCTATCTTGAGTTTTTTAAGAAGGATCCACTGGTTTCCCCAATAGTGAAGCAACCCTATGCAGGGTGTCATTGCCCCAACATTCAATTGGAAATCTAGGGAGACACACCCACATTGAAACCCGACTTATGAGCTCCTTCGAAGGATCAAAAATTGCATGCCAGGGTTTAATAAATAAACCAATTTGATTATGGAAATAAGGCCCATATTTGACAACTCTATTCGGATCCACCATGCAATTAAAAGTCAGGTGCCATTAAGTAACTGTTTGCCAACAACATTATTTCCATCTCACCCTCTGGGGACTAGGTCTGATGAGCCCACGACTCTGAAAATTTAATTAAAACCCTCATTCCCAAGAATTTGCAGAGCAAAGAATGCTTTGAGTAATACTCAATATCCTTCGCAATCAATTCTAGTTGAATTACCAACATTGACCTATCTTTGGTACACTCCAGGTAGCCATTTATCTTCGGGACACGAGAACCTCTAGACGACACAAATCCTCCATTTCCCAAATCATTTTGAAAACAAATTATTATAAAAACCCTCGATGAACGGTTTGGAGAGGAAGCTCCAAATGCAACACAAAAATCCATAGGAGATTTGACCCCTGATGTCTCCCTCGAAGCCATTATTGAGAGAACAAAACACCCTATAACCCCAACATTGAGACCCCGCTCAAACACTAGATCAAATTTACACACAATGTCAAAAAAAAAAAAGATAAATCAGCCACAACCCTGGTCGACAGCCAAAAAAAAACCCCACCCCACACTCTTCAAACACCCCAACCCCAAATCGCACCAGCAAAGTTGAAGAGGAGAGAACAGTAACCAACTACAAAAAGAAAGAGCTCCATGCATAAATCACCACCCCGCACAGTAAAAAACTACCCCCGACATGCATGCACTGAGAAAACACCCACATGCAGGCTGCAACACTAATGGTTGCGGGCCTACACAACCATCACACCCCTAGCCTACTTCATCCCATCTCAAAAGTCAGAATGCCTTTCCGGTTAAGTTTGTCATTTGACTAGGAATCCATTATAATACCTAACCAAAACCAAATAATTAAACATGATTCAATCTACTCGTTAGGCATGCCATGAACAATCATATACAATGTGCCTTCGTATAGTGGAGAATAAACATAATGGTCATGGTATGATAAGGCTTATACTGCTTGATCCTAGTGATTTACTATAAAATAAGGGAGGATGTGTTACATTTAATGGTTACGATTAAACAATACAAATCTTTCATGAGAAGAAGAAATTGACATTTGAGAATGACATGTGAGGAGAATTAATCAATTATTTTAATAGTTAATTAATTATGTGTGCATGGATTTTTTAGGTAGAATGTATGAAAGGATAATTAATCAATTATTTGCATAACTAATTAATTTTGTGTGAATATCTATATGAACATTGATTAATTAATAAGAAATTATTAATTAATTGTGGAGAGATGTTAGTGGATAAAAATGAGAATTAATTAATTAATAAATTAATCAACTATGAAGAAATTAATTAAAAATGATCAACTAACTAATTGATAATAATTAATCAGTTGATAAGACATGATGATATAGTGTAATTAATTAAATGAATAAATTAATGAATGTTGTGATGCTAAAATAATTAACTAGGATGAACTAATGTGTACAATTGATCAATAAAAGGTGGTGTAATTTATTTGTCTACATCTTGACATAGCTATAATTTGCATCTTAGTTTACACTATACTGCACACACAAGGTCAAATATAGAAATTAGAAAAATGTTTTATGCATCAATTTAACACACAATAGGTCTAGGAGAGAAAAAAATGCGTTCAAACTAAATTTTATTTGAATCTTAGGGGTTATTTCCACAAGTCTTGAAGTGATCAAGATCATTTTTCTAGATGCAAATCTAACCTAGGTTGAGAAAATGGTAAATATATAGATTAGAACTGATTCTAAGTAATGTGTGAAAAGTGATAATAGATAAGGCTCAAATTATGTGTCAACTGAGCCAAAATCATAACAATCAAACATTTGTCATCACTTAATTGAAGGATAACATAACCAAGGTGAGTTGAACTAAAGGTGAAATTTTGTACCAACTTCTTAGTATGAAATATAATACTACCTAACATGGATATATCACTCAATCAATGTAAAAACTTCTATTGATACTTTTTAAATATATAGTGTTGCATCACAATGTTACTTTAATGTAAAAGTTGTCCACTTATATATCTACTTCACTCCTAATTTTTATAGAGAAACTATATACCTTTTACTCTTTTTATATGAAAAGAATTATATACCCATCAATTATCAATCCCTCCATAAACATGGATACGATACAAACAAAGAATTGAAATGAATAGATCAATCACAATAATTTATTTTCTGTGTCTTAAAGTTTCAAAATCAATCTTCTAATATTACATGATAATGTTTAAATGTGATTCCTATTATTTGATGCAATAATAAGATGATTTCTATTAACATGTGTGAATATCTTGTCATATCTTAAATCTAAGTATAAAATATTTATATTTAGCTATTAATTAATACACAATAACTAACATCTACAATTTTCATTGTCTCTAAGAACTAATAATTGAAGAAATCATATAGTCATGAAGTATTGGAAGAAAATTCTAAATATGTCAATATTTGATTAAAATATAAATAAATATCTTATCCAATTATTAATCAACCTAAATCAATTATATAATTTAATTTAATTCACATCTATTAAATAAGTTAAACTAGCAATCATACTCAGTGTGCAATAGGTATGTCATGGTTTTTTTATTGATTTAGAATTGGTATGGATAGAGCTTAGTATTTAACATTAAGTAAGGTAGAATGTAATTGTGAAATGCTTTGAACTAAGAAGAAAAGAAAATTGAAATAAATGTTTTTTTTGTGTAGGAAGATGGAATAAAAGTGCTTATTAATGAAATATAATAATTATTGTCTTTTTTGTTTTTTAAATATTAGTGGAAAATTAGAAACAATATCTAATTCTTTGCTTTTTTTCTTTGTATAAAGTGTTATGATTAATTAGATAAGGTAAATTTAGTGTAGTAAAATATTTATGTAAAATATAATAATTGTTATTTTAATTTGTAAAATATAATAATTATGGTATTTTTTATTTTTTTTTCTAGTTGAAACGTAGAAAGAATATTTGATTCTTTGCTTTCTTTGTATGAAGTATTTTATTATTTATTTTATTTTATTTATTTTATATTGGTTTCATCAAACGATCAGATCTTTTTCAATGGTCAATCATCATTCTACAACATTCTCAACCGTTGATCATTAAAATCAACCAATAATCTTCGTATAGAAAATGCCTTTGATCATTAAAATCAACCAATAGAGAACGCCTTCATAAAACTGATATAATAATATAATATTAATTACAGGTATTAATTAAACAACACTTGTCTTTAAACTTTTTTATAATATAAAACTAAAAGACTTACTTGACAATTGCTTTCAATATAAATTTTCACCCCATTCAAAATATTAAATACTTTAATACCGAGTTCAAAATACAATCTATTTCAAGTGAAAAAAATGGAATACTTTTGACAAGTGAAAAAATTATCGTCTGTTGTGAATTGCACTCGGTTGTAGAGTGGAAAAGATGTAGTCCATTTTCCACAAGTGGGGATGAATGAAGTGAAGACTTGATTAATACCAAGTCAAGTCATTGTCGTTACTGCAATTTTCTTTTGCACAATTATGTATTCTACACTAGTTTGGAACAAATAACTTCTCTAATGAGCTTTGTCCTCCTCCACTAACTTGATCATGATCAAAATTTTCAATAAACTCCTAAATATTCTCTACAAATCCATTTTTACTTGTTATTTTGACTCTTTCAAAACTTTAGTGTTAGATCACATCTTTATATTTTTAGTGGATGTACTTTTTTCTTTCATATTTGATGGAATGTATACATCTAATTCTAATTCAGTCTATAGGATCTCATTATTCTTATTGTACTTTGTGATGAACAATTTAATCTAGGATTTGTATTTACCTTAATCTAATTTGGATTCGCTTCTATGGTATTCACATGTGAGAAAACTGAGTACTCATATGTCCATTTAATATTTTGGATCCAGCATGCCATGTGCATTTAGGATATCAACCATAGATAGTCTAATTTGGATTCGCCTCTATGGTATCCACATGCGAGAAAACTGAGTAAGTTCATATGTCCATTTAATGTTTTGGATTCAACATCCTATGTGCATTTAGGACATATCAACCATAGATAATCTAATTTGGATTTTCCTTCGCCTCTATGGTATCCATATGTGAGAAAATTGAGTACTCATATGTCCATTTAATGTTTTGGATCCAGCATGCCATGTGCATTTAGGATATCAACCATCTAAATATCTATGTAATTTTGGATGTATGAATTTAAAGCAACTTGCATGTGTATATGATTAAGTTCAACAACATTGATTTTAGTTTTATTCAATTAAGTGACCATTCTATTAGACTTGGTAGGGGTAATCACATCCACAAAGGAAAATAAAACACAATTCCCTTTCTCTTTTGTTATTGTTAAAAACATTTTTTTTATACAACATTATACATTACAATCATCACAAGGTTTTCTAAGAAGTTCACCAAAACACCAATTAGAATTCATCCTTTCCAAAATATTAAATGAAATTTAATCATAATTTCACATTGTCTTGATCCTTAATTTGCCTTGTTTTGTGTGTAAGTTGGCCCTAATTCTCAACCTACTCAATGTTATGCTTTGTCCATTGTTATAGAATACATTGATCCATTTTTGTAAGCTTATGTTACCTTGGACTAGACCATAGGGACAAATGTATCTATTGGACAAAACTACCCATGTAATCTTGTTTTCCTAATATAAATCAAATTCTCAATTTTTTGAGTTGACCCTTTAAGAGAATATGATTATTATCTATTGATTCTCACACCAAACATTTTGACTTAAACACATAGGATCTTGTATTTAAGGACAACCATATGTCATTAGTTTTGATCAATTAGATTGAACCTCGTTTACATTACATCATATAGAAAATTAGAGTATATAATAATACTTAGATAACAAATACTATACATCAACTTATCATCTATACATCATATATTTGTGTGACATATATTCTAACCTTATTCAGTAATAATATAGACTCATTAATTTTCAACCAAATTTCCACGCTTCCTTCCCCACACTAATAGTTTCTCTAAAATGCTTCTTTAACACCATCCATCTATAAACACAAAAATAAATGTTTTTTTTAGATTGTAGGAATTGGGTAGGCCCCCCTTTAAATTGTAGTGCACTTGGTAAACTTTTTTCACGTGACTGAAAACGTTGGCACAACACGCCCTCTATTACCACAGGGACAAAAGGAAACTAGACCTCGTGACATTTTGTCTGCAACAAAATGCTTAACATATAAATAAATGTTATAAATTCATAAAAACTAGAGATATTTCCATACTAATAAATTTCAACTCCACCACCATAACCATACAAACTTCTTCAACAAGTCTATGACATTCAAAACAATGTTGATTCTCCCTAATACTAAAAGACACCATTAAGATACTAAGGGGTCTCAACCACAATATCATAAATGACAAGCAACAAAGAAGGAAAAATTAATTCCTTGGTAGATTGTGGATTTTCATCTATCTTTATAATAAAAAAAAAATGAAGGGACCTTCTGAAGTGTGATGGATTTTCTTTATGATGTTTGTTCACACGTTTTCTTGAGTGTTGTTGAGAATATGAATGGCGGCTTTTAATGTCATTACTTGCAAGAGATTATGTTAAGTTTGAATGAGAAGTGTTTGGGGTTTGAAAATATGCGATGTAGAGATTATTTTTCCATATTGTTTAATATACTTTTGAGCTTATGTCCAGATTTGGAGTTTTCATGGAGAAAAATGAGCATGAATAGGTGTGATACCAAGAAATTTAACCTTATTTTATGCAAATACGAATCCTCGCTGCAAGTGTAAATTTATTATTGTTTTCTTTTCTTGAATGTTTTTTTGGTAAAGCGTGAAAGTACATACTTACGCTTATACTTTCCTTTTACGTCACTTTAACTTTGGTAGCATATATATATAGATAAAGTAAATGAAAAAATATATATATAGATCGAAAAATTTAAAAATATTAAATTGTTTTAAAGTAAAATAAAATATTTTTTATAAAAATAAAATGTTTTTACATTCACGGTATAGTGTGATGTTATTGAGTTTGTAGGAGACTTGCAGCTAAACAATGTAGACTTGGGAAATCTGTTAAAGGGCAGTTGGAACATGGTCATCCCTGTTTAGCTTACAATCCTCATAATAGCATCCTACAACAATATGTGGCTAATGCTGAAAACCAGCTGTTTAAAATGGTTGTCTATAGAAGCAAAGGTGCCCAAATCCGAGCTCGGTTACAATGGATTAAAGATGGAGATTGGGTCTCTAAATTTTTCTTTCAATGCCCTCAACACAAGCATAAAATTGAGCACATCTTTGCAATCAAAACAACTAATGCCAACCTGCTAAATAAGCACAGTGATATAATGCATACCTTCTATGAACATTTCAAGAATCTTTTTATTGATGACACTAAAGATGACATTCTTCTTCTTATTCTTGAAGATAGTGTTGCTGATTGCATCCCTAAGAAAATAGACCCTGAGTATAGCAGATTTCTTGACCACCTCCTTTCAATAGAGGAACTTGATGAAGCCATTTACTATATGGCTTTGGAAAAGAGTCCAAGAATGGATGGTTTGTCTGTTGAATTTTATAGAGCCATTTGGTTTCACATTCGTGAATATTTTTATAATGTCTATCTTGATGGAATTGAGACTGGGTCCTTAAGAAACACTATTAATCAAGGATTAATTAAACTCATACCCAAAGATAAAGATGAGAATAGCGTCAATGGATGGAGACCTATTACTCTCCTCAACACTTCTTACAAAATTATTGCTAAAGCTCTTGCACAAAGAATTAAATATATCTCTCAAGAAATTGTTCGACTGGAGCATATTGGGTTCTTAGGGGGAAGATTTATTTTAGACAATTTGGTCCTTGTTTGAGAGGCTTCTGGATGGGCTCAACAAACAACTCATGATGCTCTTATAATTGAACTGGACTTTGATAAAGCCTATGATCGTATTCGCTAGCCCTTTATTCTTAAAATGCTTAGCTGGCTTGGTTTCGGCCCTAAAATATGTGAACAAATTAAAATTCTCTTCACATATGCTAATGCCAGAGTGGTTGTTAGTGGTGTTCTTTTTCTTTCATTTCCCTTACAAAAAACCATTTGTCAAGGATGCCCTCTTGCCCCATTCTTGCATGTTCTTGTTGTTGATGTGCTTGGATATCTTTTTCAACATGCGCTTACAAATAAAATTATTCATGGCATCAAGCTCCCTGGACATGCTACTACTCTCAACTCCCATTGTGCTGATGATAGCATGATGTTCATACAAAGCTTAGCAGATGCTTGTCATTTTAGTGCTTTTTTGCTCTGTTTCAAGTTCTAAACTTGCCGTGCATAAAACATAGTTTATCACGACAAGGCCCAATCCTCAACCTCATTGGATCCTAAGCAAGAGGAGAGAAGTCAAGCATGGGATTATTACTAGATACCTTGGGATTTCGTTCGGAATTGGAGTTTCACTAAAAGAAATGTGGAATTGGTTCTTGGCCAAAAAAAAAAAAAGCTCTTGAATTAGACCAACAAATTTCTTTCCATGGCTAGGAGATTATAGGTTGCCAATAAGATCCTTCTTTCCAACCATGTTTACATTTCTTCTTGTTGACTGTCTTCTAAAACTTGCTACAATCAGTTGACTCGGTTAATCAGGAGCTTCCTCTAGGCTAAGTGGGGAAATAAAAAAGGCCAGGCAACTACTTCATGGACTCGTTGTATTCAACCAAAAGATAAAGGAGGTTTAGGAATCATTGACCCTTACACAAAAGGAATTTTCCTTACCATTAAATGGATTGTTAGGGCCTTGGATGGAGATGCACCTTGGAAGCATTTGGTTTTCCATTGTATCCAAACTTCTACTGTTGGTCAATCTTGGAATTTGGTGAAATGGATGGATAAAATTCTTCTTGTTGCTTATTTCAAAACTCACGGTCCAACACCCTTCAATTCCATTTGGAAAGCCTGCCAAATTAACTCTAAAAATTTATCTTGGTATGCCCAATCTTTGAGCCATGGCTAAGTTTTGCCTCCTCCTCTATATGGTGGAACTATCTTGTTCAGCTGGATAATTCCCCTCTTGCTTTAACCAAGCTCCTTAAAGGTAAAAATATATTTAACAAAGGTATTCAAACCTTTAAAGACCTTTGGGATCCGGTTGGACTTGGAAAACATGGCACCAGCTTAAGACCCAATTCAAGCTATCTCCCACTAACCAACCTCCTATTCTTCAAATCCAAAGACTTGTTATGCCTGATTTGTGCTATCTTTTGTCCATACCTTGCCATGACAACTTCCTCATGGATTGGAAATGGCCTAATGATCAACATCTCAGTGCTTTCCCCCTTAAAACTGTCTACAAACATTTTTTTCCAACCATTTCCTTGTCTACTCATCTTAATTGTAAATGGCACTGCAAATTCAACGCACCAAATGGAATAAGATAAGTATGCTTATTTGGAAATCAAAAGCTAAAGCTCAAGCCCAATTGATCTTTTGGAAAATATTGCATGTTAAATTACCCATTGGATACCGTCTTTCATTCATCTCCCCAACACCAACTTGTCCTTTTTGTGCTAAAAAGGAGATTATTAAGCATGCTTTCTGGTTCTGCCCCATGCTCAACACCTATGGAAGTATCTTTTTGTCAATCTCTTGGTTTTGTCTCCTCAAGCATGGTCTTGGAAAGTTGCTCTTCTCGATCTGGCCTCACACCTTAATATCATCTCTTAGACCTTTAGACATATTATTTTGAAAAACATATGGAAATTTTGCTGCCTTGTTGCCTTTTCCCACATTTTCTATACCACTCAAATGGAATCTTGCTCATCTATGTGAATCTCTCTCCCCATCTTTCCCTTCTTCAGTCTTCACTCCACTCCAAACCCGGTCTGTATATTACGCTAAGAGGGATTCAATTACAATTTAATACTTTTGAGGCAAAAAAATTTGGTGTTGGTTGCAGGTTCAAGAGAAATATTTTCTTCAAAATGTCTGATTTTTCTATGTTGTTTTTTGATTCTTCTCAAAGGCCTGTTGTTGGTGCTATGATTGGTGGCTGGTTCTTCCACATTCATGCTCTGATCCGAGGACGTTTGAGGTTCTTATCATGAATATGTTGGTGTGGCTTCTTCTATTGTTAATGTTGGTCTGAGATGACTTACATCTCTTCAGGGTCTGGTAATGATTTCATTTACTAAGGGATTTATTATGATGCTTGGTTGTTTATTGTGTGCTCTTGCAGTTGGTGTTATTTCCAGTATATACTTTGAGTGTTTTGTGATAGTTGTCAAGCTCTTTTATTCTTCTTTGACCTACCATATTACCTCAGAAATTCTATGGACTCTTATGATGTAACTATTTATGATGCTTATATTCACTTGATGTAATTGTTGCCCTATTCTTTAGCTTGTTTTCTATTCAAAAGGGCCTTTTTCCTTGCTGCTTTTGATTTAATTTTGCTGCTATAATTTCTTTTGTTATTCCAATAAAAAAAACTATTCACTTTAACTTTAACTTAAAAAAAACACGAAAATAAAGTGTTCTTAATTAAAAATAAAATTTAATTAAGTATAATATTGATTACTTTTTAAAGTAAAAATAAAATAATAAATGGTGGCATTCATAAGAAGAAAAAAATTACATAAATAAAATAATTCTTTAGATAAAATATAATAATTCTTAACTAAATATAAAATGCAAGTAAAAATAAAATGGTTGAAAACTTATATATATATAATTTTTTAAATAGATGTATTTAAGATATCTTTAATTAGTTTATTTCATGTAAATTTAAAATCTTAATTTAAGAAATAATCTTTCTAAAAACTATTCACTATTTTATTATCTTGTTCACTATTTTTTTAGGGTTTTATGTCAAATTTAAGTAATTTTTATATGGGAGCATGAGACAAATCTTTCGAGCTAAGAGTCAAGGATTAAATTTTATATGTCGTATTTAAATTATTTTTTTGATATGGGAGCATGAGTTTAAATTGAAATTTCTTTGGCTAAGAGCCAAGGGTTGAGAAGTATCCATTCCACCAAAGTTGCTCAAGACACGTTATTGGCCTCATCCCTTATTTATTACACCTCTAGGGGATTCAAACCTTGATGGATGCATAATCAAGGAACATACATCACCTTCATCAATTGTGATTAATAATTGAGCTATGGTTGTTTAGTATGCCCATTAAATAGTTTGAATTATGTGGTTAAGTATTTGTATTGCCCAACACTAACATGAGAAAAAACACAAAATTTTACTAATATTTTTTTAAACAAAGGACAATATATAATGGGAGTACACAACATGCACCCATGTGTTGTCATTGTGTGTAACAACACATAGTACTAAGTGTGTGTGAAAGAAAGTGTGGACTAAACACAAAAGATGGAGGAGACAACTATAACATGAGGGGATCAAGTAGCATACATTCCCATGAACGACAATCAACTTGTAGAGGCTTCCTAAGAAGTGAATTTGTCATCTTTGCATTCAATTTCTAAGAGGTGGTGTTGTCATGATGGCTTTCCCTAAGGTGTTTTGAATGAAGGGTAGGCCTTCCCAACAATTATCTAAGGCTAGGAATCCATTATAATACCTAACCAAAAATAAATAATTAAATACCATTCAATCTATGCTTTAGGCATGACATGAACAATCATATACAATGTGCATTCCTATAGTGGAACATAAACATAATGATCATGGTATGATGATGCTTATACTGTTTGATCGATAATTTATTCTAAAACAATGAAGGATGTGTTACATTTAATGATTATGATTAACCAATGAAAATCACGTTGTACCATCATCTATAATTTGGTAAGAGGTATAAGGGGAGATTAACATATATTTATAATTTCCTACTTACCAATATATTTTCTAGTTGATACAATTAGACGTGTCATTAAATGGTAGCCATGAGTTATGTTATTTATATTCAATTCATTTTGTAATTATGCCTATTTAGTATTTGGTTTACTCTTTTTAACCATCCCTTGAAATAACAATTCATCCACAATTTCCCCAAGTTCCTATACAATTTTAAATTATTGGTAACTCAATTCTATACCCAATTTAAAACAATAATCTTACTATGAAATGAATAAAAAATGTTCAAACAAAAATAATATAACATTTAAATTAGATAATATTATTATAATAATATCTATAATTATAATAATATATATCTATATCTATATTTATATAATGAAAGTTAATAGAAAATTAATATCATAGAACATTTAAATGTAAACCTCATATTATATACAACTAATATAAATCATATAATATAAATATGATTTATATTAAAATATTGAAATTAAAATTTTAAAGACATCAAAACCACCAATAAATGAAATTTAATCTTGTTAGGGTTCATGCCATTCATTATATGTAAATGATAAGATATATTATAAAAAGTTAGGTAAAATTATATTCTTAATTCATGTTTTAGATGCTTAAACCCTAATTTTTAACTCATTTCTCCTTTTGTATTTTGATTTTGTATCTTTGTTGTTCAAACGCGAGTAGGTAAAAATGATAGTATTGGCCATGAAATTTATAGGGTTACAACGACATGGAAGCATTTTGGTAGTAGGAGTGTCATACCCTATGGAATGGTGACTTGCAAAGTGAAGGGGGTGGTGACATGTTGTAGAAAGAAAGAAACACTTAGAAGGGGTGGTTTCTTGAGTGGGGTTGCACTCACTATGGGTCACAACAACCACAATAAGGCCACATAGCCAATCATAGCACTGCAATTCCATAATGGGTGCCTTGGCCTACCATAGCTACACCCCTAAGTGGATCCCTATTTTTTATTTTATTTGATGATTTCATTTTATTTTTTAAAATTTTTTAATTCTTAATTTTGATTTATATGTGTAAATTTGTTTTAACTATTTTTCTTATTTCATTTTTAAAGAAGAATCTCAATTTTCTAGTGAAATGTGTATAAAATTTGAAGCATAGATAAGATATATGAATTATTTGACAAAATGCCTCAACGAAATGTGGTCCCATGGAATATCATGGTTATAGGCTATGTACAAATAGAATTGTTGAAGGAAGGCTTATTTTCAATTATAGTTCAAGTTATGAATACATTTAATGTAGCTCCATATGGAATTACTTATCTATATTTAAGAAATGTATTAAGACTTACTAGAATATGTATCTAAAAATAAAATCAAATAAAAATATATAGATTGAAAATTTATAATTTGATTATTTAATTTAATTTTATATTTTAAATTTGTTGGAGAATGTCAAGATCAAAGAGCATGAAACAA
Source organism: Sequoia sempervirens (assembly GCA_007258455.2). Taxonomy (NCBI): domain Eukaryota; kingdom Viridiplantae; phylum Streptophyta; class Pinopsida; order Cupressales; family Cupressaceae; genus Sequoia; species Sequoia sempervirens. The sequence continues at coordinate 6,687 of VDFB02092822.1, read as the reverse complement.
ATTTCAAAAGAGAATAAAATATGCACAATAGTATGTATGTCAAATATAAAATGAAGAGTGTATAAGAAAATGATCGAGTCTTGCTTCTATAGGCAAGGATGAGGAGGTGAGAAGGTAGGAGTTAAACTATAACTAGCCCTCTATAGGTGGAACACTTGTGTAGTACCCCTCCATTCTCACCTGGGATGTGCAGGTAGTCTGGCTAAGGAATCAGAAGAGGAAGATGGGACAAGAGCTTCTAATGGTATTTTTGTGAGTATGATATTACATTATGATTGCATTTAATTGGTGATGCTTTTATATAGATGCAGTATTAGGCGGTGATGCAGTGAATTAGTAATTGTTCATGATGATATGATATGATTTGTTAGTTTAGAAATGATTAATTTATCGGTTATATTATATTGTTTGGATAGATGTGATGAAGGACAGTGTAGCACCACTCGTTCGCGGGTGCCCTGCTACGCTGCGATTCCTTCTCACAATACAATGCTTTGATTTTATATACGTATGCACATGTACACGACTTCGTTTGTATGCAAGGATTGCAGGTACATAGTATCGATTCCACCTGCTTCGACAGGACAGGGCGAGCACCAATAACCCAACGACATAATGTTGAAACATAGATGACTTGGAAGTCATCCCGTCCCATGATGTCAGACCGTCTTGTTTGATTGGTATTGTACGTTTTTGTAGTTGTCGTTATTGTGGTTTGTGGTTGTGTTATGTCGTATTTTATTAATGTTGGTATTTTATAAGCTATGATTTATTTTATTTAAATGATGGAAATGATTGTTTATTTTAATGTTAGATTAAATTGTATTTAAATTTTTAAATGTGTTATTTATTTTTAAAAGTCATGAGTTTATTAAATGATAATTAAAATATTAAATTGTGTTTTATTATTATAATTAATTATCTTGTTGAGGATAATTGTTAGAATAAATTATTTAAATTAATTAGATAATGTGCTTTGCAAGTAAAGTTGTAAAAACGGAAATTAAAAAAAAAGTATTGAAAATAGAAAAATAAATAAATAAAAGAATGAAAAAGTTGTGAGAACGAATGAGAACTCGTGATTTGATTGAAAGCTTGTTTTTAAAGAAATAATTTTTTATTATGGATTTTAGAGTTTTTGGAAGAAATTGGTATTATCTTTTTGATGCAGGAGCATCCAAAGGGTGTAAGGGCAATCTTGCATCACCCAAAAATAGTTAAATTTCAAGTTTCTCGGTTTTTAGATATTTTTACATTTTTGGATACCCTTTTCGTCATAATGAAATTCCCAATTTACGGTTTTTATTTTTGGTTCCTGGGTTGAAAGATATTGCAGTTTTAGTTTCTTAGATTTACACCTGAAAATCTTCCGAGTTAGATTTCGGGCACTTAGAGCTCCCGGATCGGCCCCGAAACATGCCAAAATCGGCATAGAAAATTTTGAGTGCGTTATTGACTTCGAGACCTTTCCAACAGTTCAAACGGTTTGCGAATCGGAGTCTTGGATCAAAAGTTATGGCCCCGCGAAGTTGGCGCACTTTCTAGAAGATACAGTTGCAAATGCTCTTTTGAAATTTGAACTTCATGTTGTAAATTTTCAGCGCCAAACCGCCTAAACTCAAATTTGAATGTTTTTTTGGCTCCAAAATAAGAGGAGCTCTATTTATGGGCGGGTTTCTAATTTTGGGTAACTTTTGGGGGCAAGCTCGCATATTGTGAAAGGGTTATTCTGTAGCTTTCTGTAACTTGCATGTGTTGTAGAAATTGGGGATTTGAGATCCTCTGCATGTAAGAAGCTCCATTTTCTAAATAATAAAATTATTCTCTTGTTTGTGGGTTATTTTCTAAGTCTCGGGCTATGCCCTCATCACTTTTATTTAATTAAAAAAAATTTGTGAGTATTTTGGGGACACACAGATGATTATTGAGACAGAAGCTGCACAAGTGAATTGTTATGTATTTTTGAATCTTCTGAAGTTTCAAAAAAAGGTATTTCCATTCTTTTGCTTGAAATATTTTGGAGAGAGTCTTCTAAATAAAGGTTGAGATTCGAATTGGAGCACAGTATTCTGGAGGGGAGATTTTGAGGCAGGAACGAGAAGCACTTCGTAGAGGCTATCGGGATCAAGCAAACTTCATCAGATTCTCGAGAGCGCAGGACTCCAGGTTCCACCCTCTCCTCTTGATTATTTTTTAATCTGTTTAAATAAATAAAAGGAAGAAAGAATAGAAATGTGTTTTGAATCAATCTTTGCTTATAAAAGAAAATCTTTCTGAGAATTAGATAATTAGGATATCTGTGAGAAAAATCTTTAAGGAAATAATTGATAACAATCTTTCATCTTATGGAGATCCCCAACGTGTCTATGGTCGATCCTCTGAATCAAATAAAGTTTGACTATATATTCTTATATATTTAAATTTTATTGTGCTTAAATTTGTATGTTAACCAGTCCTCTTACTGAAATTAGTTTTGTGAAAAATATCTACATATTTATATATATATATATATATAATATGAAATACATATCTATGTTTATAAATTGATTTGTTTATTTGTTTATTATTGTTAAAAGAAAAGAGATTTAAATTTTTTGTGTTTTGTGTCGAACTAGTACATGGTCGGCGGATTCCGTACTTTATAGGCGAATGTTTTCTTATAATTAAAATAAAAGTTATTTTCTAATATAAAAAAATGTATAGAATTTAATTTAATTTTTTTTAAAATTATTTATTAAGGGATTTTGGGGAGGGACGGACTAGCCAAGACTCCGTACTCCTGTGGTTTTGATCACAAGACAACAGCCATGGAGATCACAGTCCCCGGATGGACGCCAAGAAATTCCTGCAAGGACTACTTGTGCCTTGTGCCTGTGGAGTTTTTTTTTGTTAATTGTTTTTATTTTAATTTAATTTAAATTAAATTAAATTAAATTAAATTAAATTTTTGTTTTATATATATATATATATTTTTTGGTGTATATTTAATTTATTAAATATAATAATTATAATTTATCTTATTTAGAATGTAATTATAATTATTTTATTTAATATTATTTTAATTATATTTTAAAATGTAATTTTTGTATTTTATTTAAAGTGTTAAATAATATATATATATGAGGTATTATTTTATCTTTTGTTATGTTGAACAAATAATTTAAACAGAAAATCAGCCTTATCTCTTATTATAAATGGACTATATTGAGTTAGTTATATTTCATTATATTTGAAAATGAGAATCTTATATTTTATTTTTTATTTTTTAACGATTAGCAAATTGGTGAGATTAATTTAATTGAATGAATGGGAATGAATTACATTAAAATTGGTGTTGTCTTGCAAAATTTAATTTGAGTTTTCATTTCCGTTATGGTTATTGTTAGTGTTGTCCATGTGGGAATCCTATTGTTTTACAAACCCTTGTTCCAGAGGCATGATTTATTTTCTTGGACGTTTATTCTTGTACTTTTGGGATTTGAATATTACATGATTTTGAGCGTTATTATTTGGAAGAGTTGTACGAGGTTGTAGTCATTGTGATTACGAGTTATCGTGAGATGGTTTTGCCTCGCATGTTTTGTTTTGAGTTATATGTTTTATTCGTTATAGTACAACCCTTGCCTGGTTTTGTTTTATGTTAGGGGTCTTAGGGAAAGTGGCTCTTCGTGGGGGCCGGTGCCTCAGTTGGAGGAAGGGCCAGGAGATCCCATGAGAGCTATGCGATGACACTCTCCACTAGACACCTGTTTGCTTTGTTGCTTATTTCCTCTGGAAATGTGTTTTGGGAGTGGTATGCTTAATGTGTTTCAGATTCTTTTGAGAATGATTTATGAATGATCTTTGGACTTGTTTAATTGTCATTGCCTTGATTAAGTGTGGCGAGTTTCTTATCTTTATCTTATTTCTTGACTCGTGAATGTTGTGGTCTATGTCATTGTAACCTTGAGTTGTAATTGTATTCATACTATGTTGTTCAGGGAGTCGGTTTGACAATCATGGTCGAGTTAACTTCCTTGTCACCTCTGAGCACGGGGGGTGAGTTATTCATAATTCACATGGTTGGGTGGAACGTGCTCCGCACCCGTTGGGTTCCCCATCAGCATTCTTTGTTTGCAGCATTCCTTCAGTTGGAGTTTGTTTCAGTGGATCATTTGTAATTCAAATATTATTGTACTTTGTATCATCCCACATGTATGGAAAATTTGTTGTAACTCATTATTAAGAACATGTAATCTTATGTTTATACGATGATGTAATAGTTAAGGACTTCTGTAACATTATTGTGAGAGTTTTTGTATAATTATGTAGTGATACTTTCACTCTTGGTTTATGGATGTACTTTTATTAATGATTATTGTAATATAAATTGGTCAAGTTGTTTAATAATTATCTTTTACTTTTGTATTAGTTGTTTTGCGAAGTAACCTCACGTGCCCCAGAGAATGTAACGTTAAGTTGTTAATGTGCAATGTAAATGTAATTAATATGTAAATGTAATTAATGTACAAATGCATGTTTACTTTGTGTATTATTTTAAAAAAAAATTGTTTGCAATGTTTGTTCTCTGGGGTTTGCACGGTAGGCATTACAACTTGTGATCTAAAGTTTTGAGGACATGTGTCTCAACCATATGGAGTGGGAAAAAAACAAAATAAACCTAAGTAAACTTAAGCTAGGTGTGAATAGGTCAAACTTAGAGAGGTGATTAGCTAACTAGGTAGGATAATGACTCTATTTACACTAGCACCCCCCTTAAATGTAACTTAGGGATTAATGTATGCACTAATGATGAATCATGATGGCAAGGCCATGTTAGGTACTCATATACAATTATATCATAAAGTTCATTAAAGGAGAAAAACCCAATGGGAAATAAAACCCCTCTCTAAAGAGAAATGATGCAAATGCAATGAAATGAAATGTCCAAGTGAAGAAGATAGGACACATGATGACCCCCCAAGGGCTACTTCTAGCACAAAGTACAATGAGTATTCTCCTCATAGGAGAGAAAAGAGAGAAGGTCTATGTGACCCCCCAAAAAATGTCAAGTCATGAACTCCATGTGAGGAAATGCTTCCTCCCAAAATTGATAGTAGAAGAGAAACCATGCAACCTCCCCCTAGAATGATGTTTATAGTGGTGGTAGATTCTTGGCATTGGATGTTGAAGATGATCCACAAAAGTTCAACATTTCTCCCCTTGGTAAGAAACAACACCACAAATGTGTGCAAGATGACTTCCCATTCCAAATAGGAATATGTAGGTCCAAGTAAGGTGAATGTCTTTGAATGCACATGATCCAAAGACTAAAATGATGCAAAATATCTGCCTTCAAATGATGCTGAAAGATCTCCATGCCAATGGTGATGTGTGATGAATGATGATAAGATGGATCAAGTACCATAGGTGAATTTGGAATAGGGACCATGGATTTATGGTTACGTAAAAGCACAAACTTGTGTCACACTTTCAACCAACAAAATAGTTTTGCTCGAAACCACATGGCCTATACGTGGTGTAGTGTTGTAAATTATCACCCTTGAAAATTTCACACTAGGTATTTCTCCCCCTAAATTATTCAGCCTAATTGGGTCCCTAATTTCCTAAATTATGCATTCTATAACCCATGTGTACCACTTTTTCAAGAAATTGCAAGCATTGAAAAAATGCATCAAGATATTATTTTTCCCCCAACACTTAATGTCCTGGAAAACAGGGTGATGAACCATTTGCCCTAGGGCGTATGGGTCCCCCTATTTTTGGGGGGACCAATTTTGGATATGTTGGTGTTGGTATTTTAACATTTAAAACCCAACTTGCAAAGGTTGGCTATCGGGATCTAATTTTTGAGAATTGAATAAATGCTTATAAATACCTAGTCTTTTCACCATTTGAAACTAGAAGGATATTTTATGAGCAAGAATTATTGTTAAGAGAAAATCAAGAGTAACATTTTAGTGATTTATAGCAACAATTCAAGATCTCAGTATCATGTCAAAGTGTATGTGATTTCATGTTGTTTTATTATCAAGTGTTGTTTTGTGAAGGCTAACCCCTTTTTTAGATCTCCAAAATGATTCAAGCAATCAAGCAAGCAAGATTCAAGACCTTGAAGTGATGTGCATGACTTCAGTCCTTCAAAGAAGCCATTGAAGGGTGGTGAGTTACAACACTTTGTGATTTCATCATTCCTTCCTACCATTTATCCATTTTTATCATTGGTATGGTCATTGTGGAAGTGGAATCACTTACATGGGGTTTGATTGAGGCAAGCCCCTAAATGGCCCAACATTTTTCCTCTTTTTGAATGTGCAAGTTTCAGGTTTGAAGAGTATTAAAGGAAGCTTGAAGACAAATTGTTCATTGTTGCATTTGAAGCCCTACATATTTTCAACTCACAAAAAATCACCTACAAAATTATTCGGTAGTGTTCTGACAACTTTGCAAGTGGAAACGAAAGTCTCGGATCGAAAGTCTCGGATCTGTCACTAGAGGACCCTAAAAATAGAGCAGAATAGGTCTACAAGGACCCATATGCCCTAGGGTGACTCTGTCCTTGTATTCAAATCAATACAATTTTTTTTGGGCATGTACACAGTCATGTGCACTTCCCAGATCTACCTGCAAACTATTTTTTCAATCTGTGCATTATCAGGATCTTGCATTTTTCATATTAGGGTACAT
>VDFB02092821.1:0-31828 GCA_007258455.2 Sequoia sempervirens | reverse complement strand
CCATTTCCATGAATGGTTGTGTTCATTTCTTTATTTTATTCTCTTCTAAAAACCTTCATATCTTCGGCCCTGTCTTTGCTTTGCATTGTGTTAGACCAAGATGTATCACTATTTATATCATTATCAGAAAGAGAAAAAGTAAAAACTTGATATTTTGTATCTTGTATAAAATCAGAAAAATGTCTTTTTATAGCTAATGAATTTTCAGCTTGAAGCATAATACACACGTCTCCCACTTGATTTTTCTACTTTATCTCGTTGTTTACGTTTTCCACGTATATAGCGAATGATGATTGATCCATATATTCTCCTCGTTTATGATGAAATATCTCAGAATCTTGACATTCTTGCCTATTCCCTTGAAGAGGTTAGGATTTTCTTTAAAATAATCGCAATTTCCTAACTCTTTTAGTTCATTGGTTTTTTTTTAACACTTCCAGTTCCACTAGGGTAGAATGTTTCTCTTGTGAACAATCCTTTTCTTTTTGCAATTAAAACTTCTTCCATTAATGGAACTGCTCCACTTATGGCTAAACTTGCCTAGTTAAAAAAAATTCACACTCAATTTCACCGTGATGAGTTGTATCATGAATTCTACACTCGATGACTCTTCCAAAAGTAAACAAACTCAGAGGATGTAGTTTCTGTTTAAATATTTTACAATTTTTTCTAATTTCCATCATGAAAACTAGCTTGTGTTAGGTTTCATGAGTTTACAAGCTTCTTGCCAAATTAGGAAGGATATTTTGAAACAAAATTCCACTTCCAAAAGATAAAACCTAAAAATATTAAAGAAACCAAAAAGAAAGACAAAACAAATCATATACATATCCACACATGACCACCGGAGTTCTAAATTCCTACCCTCCTTCTAGTGCTAGTTCTTGTTGATGATGGTTTTACCCACAGTAAATAGGTCGAATAAAATATCCATAGACAAGACTGCGAAAAGCCTATTCTTCTTGAAAGATATGAAACAAAGACAACCTAAGGGAGAATTTTGCATTTATAAAGCAAAGATTGACTTATGTTTAATCCCATGTCTTCGATAACCGAGTCATGGTTGCACTAGGGTCGCTCTCAGGTAATGATGTGATGATTTTTTGTTAATATCAAGGGAGAATCTATATGGGAACGTACATATACATATACACATTTTTTGTATCATTTCTTTGAACATTTTAGATCAGCTTTCCAATTTGAAAAGGTAAACTTGGAATTTGTGAAAGCAATAAATTTGACATTTGGACTTCAAAGATCATCACCAATTTCCTTACTATTACTTAAGTAGATTTAGCATTAAGCATTTAGCAATTCAATGGAAAATAAAATATTTTCAATAAAATTATTTCCATTCACTTATATTTTTTGGAACATTTTCAAAATATTATACATCTAATCTAAAGTAAAACATTAAAAAACTAAAAAATAAAAGTTTCTCCTGGTTATTCTACATGGATGCCCCAAAGAATTAATCAAAATAGAGCAAACCACTATATATTTCACCAGATTGTTTCAAAACTACATATAAAATGATGTAAGCTTTTAAAGGGGGTGTTTTGTTTATGGACACCGAATAGGTTCTATATGCACCCTTAAACAACGCAACATACAATCTTGTTCAGCCACACTTACAAAACCAGCTACAAAAGATACTTATATAGGTAGCTATCCATAAAGCTTTGATATCAATTAATGTCTACGTGGATACAAATTTTTATGGTGGAATGGCTTAGAAAACAAGAAAAAAGAACAAAACTTAAAATAATTTTTTGCTCCTCCGACATCCTCAAATTCCAAACTTAAAAGTATTTAATTAAGCATCCTTTGGAATTTTATAGAACACAAGGCTCAAATAGGATAAGACATCTACATGAGAGGGAATCTAAGGGACCAATATAATCAAGGAACATGGAATATTGTGAGCAATAGGAGAATTGCAATTGAATTCAATGGAAGTCAACTCCAATTACTCGTTGAAGCTCTTTGGGTTCTACTCTTTCATCTAGAATCTTCACCATGAAAGTAACTTGAATCAAAATAATATGTAGGGGTTTCCCATACATTCAGAATGATAAGGAAAAATATTTTCCCCCTACGCCTCATTTTTTTCTGCTTCCATCACTCTTGGGAATGGGCTCTCTCAAAAATTAGGATTTGTTCCCACTACATGTGAAATACCAGGATCTTCAGTACTCTGGTGGACTCAAAGCCATATGTATTATCACATCCCAGAGTGATAAAACTAGACTGAATTTTATTCCAACCATGACTTAAGTTTTCCTAACCATCCATACCTAAGCTTTGCATCATAATCAATATCTCCTGCAATCACAAAATTCCAAATATTAAATCCCCTTTTAAAAAAATGTACTACCATATATAAATAAAACCATTATTCAAATCTTAGTACAAAATCTATAAAAATTGCTTCTAAAAAAACATATAAAAAATCCTTGTAGCATATATACCGGATCACTGGGATCAATGTATAATTTTAAAAAATATATATATATAGCATTTCACTTCACATTTCAACCCAGTACTCGGAATTCAGCTTTACCCACTTACTTTCTTGGACCTCTATTATACTAGAACTCCAACTTACTGGACTAGAGTCGTTCGCTTGAACCTTACATTACCTTTTTCCTTTTCTATGTTTCTGGTATCCGGTACCTAGTGTACGAAACACATACCATACAAAGTACTTTCTTTCAAACCAAAGATTTCTCTTTTCTTTTTTTACTTCTAGTGATCTTCCAATTTGTTAGCTCCTTCCATAGAAGTTATATTTCACTCGGGTCCCCAAGCCTTTTCAGTCTTGGGGTGTGTTGTGAGACCACATAACACCATGCATGAGAACACATCTCAAAAACCTTTAGATGCATCTGTAGCAAGTGCAACAACCTTCAAACATAGAAAACCTTCCATTAGTCCATCTAAACTATGCAAACACATTCAACAACTCTGAAAATCAACTTTCAGAGCACCAATCTATGAACATCTTTGTCTGAACCCAAAGAACATCATCACAAGGAATATTCTAGATCTTCAAGACCTGAAATAAAATAGTAGAGAACTATAGAGAAAAAACCTCCCAATCCACATACAAGCAACTTTGTCAAACCAGTTTGCAAACCGATGAACACAACTTTCACACTCCATCAAACCAAAAGCTACAAATCAGGAGATTACACCAACATATCTCCAATAATAACCCATAAGATCTACACAAGCATATGATCAACATAGAAGAAACACATAGCACATATGAGAGCACATTTTGAACACATACACACTTCTAACTTCACTCTTTATTAATTTCCTCAAAACCACTTGGTAACCCATCATTTCAGCACATCTACAACACAATAAGGATAGCTCCATGTACTCACAACATGTCAAAACATCTTAACTATACATGCACAATCAGCAACATTCTTAATTGTGTTGACATCAATGACAACATTAATGAAAACACCACCAAACTTTCTCATACTTGCAACATTTTTATTCCTATCTTCTTGTTCTTCTTCAATTGGCATGTCTTCTTCTATCATGTTCAATTTCCTCTTTTCATGAAGTTGCCTCATTTTTTATTTCTTCTTTGTAGTCTTAGCTTCTTGCTCCTCCTATATTAGCAAAATCTTCAACTGTTTCCTTGGCATGATGAAGAATTGTACATGTAGCATGAAAAAGAGATAAATATTAGTTCCACCATGGTAATAATGAAGTAAAGAAATATCTTACATAAATCTGAAATTTGTCATGAAATTACGATACTCACAATATTTGATAGTCCAAAAGGGGCACAAATGAATATGAAACTAAGGAATTTTTTATTGATTATCATGTTTTTGCATGAAGGAAACAAATGGCATGTGGAGGGGCAGCAAGGAATATGAAACTATTAGTTAAGGATCTTTGATGAAGCTATAGAAGAGAAGATGATTGTTGAGAATATCCTTAGGATTTTTCCTACAATGTTTAACCTAATAGTCATTGCAATAGAAGACGTTAAAGAATTCTTAAAGATGTCAACAGATGAGTTGATGATTTTACATCAAACCCACAAGTATTGCCTAAATAGGGTTATCCCTTCTTCCCTAGAGATCAAACAACCATAAGAGGTGTGGATTTCAATGAAGGAATTCTACAAGGAAAAGGAGTCATTGCACTAGAATGATCAAAGGGATATGTTTGGTGCTTGAGGAGATTTTGATTGGTTTTTTATTTGTCCTTGTGATGTAGGATTAATATTTTCAATGGGAATTCCTATTGTGAAATTATTAGAGTCCACTAGTATCCTAGTTTGGGACCTTGTAAGTTAAATGAAAGGGTGGAGTTAGCTAGTGTTGGTTTTGACATAAGATAAGAAATTTATTAAGCAATATGTAAGCTACTAAATAAATATTAAAGGATCTAGTTTTGAATCATTGACATATTTGACCTTTTTGAATGATGGTTTGGATTTTTTCTTAATATGGTTGAAAAAAAGGCTTAAGTTGAGTGGTAAAAATGTGTATGTCATATTAAGGATGTTATTTATTATTCTAATTTGAAAGTGAGAGAAATATGGTTATTTCTATGTAGGTTGGCAAAGGTTTAATCTAAGTCCAAATCAGATAATGGTTTATGGAAAAATCTAAGTGAGATGGATGAAGTGATGGCTTGGATGGGTTTATGATTATTGTAAGGTTGAGTATGTTTTGGATGAAAGATGTCAAAAGTGGTTTAAAAATTGTACTAGGTCTATCTATGGTTACCATTATCAAGGTTTTGGTCCAAAAGGTATAATTTTTTGGCCTCAAGGATTTGTTGATATGATTTTTTTATAAAAGAATGTACTTTTTGAAACATAGGGAAAATAATTGATATACAAATGCATGAAATGAGAAATAAAAAATGATGATATGCAAAGGCTTTAAAGGGAAGTGCAAGAAAAAAACTAGTGATGATGTTAAAGGTAGAGTGTAAGTGTTAAATAGCACAAACGCTAAGAGACTAAATGAGATTTTTGAAATATTGGAAGAGAATATTAAAATTACTAAAGCATTTAACTATGAATCCCAACTATGTTCAAAATTTGGTAAGATATTTTACAAACAAAAAAACATAGTGGCTAAATAATTGAATTAACTCTTAAGGTAAAAGGTTGAGCACTCATAATTTTGAATACTTAGCAAAATATAATCCTAAAATCAACATGATAACAAAATCAAAGCATTATGTTAAGCATGTATGATAAGAATTAATAAAGAAACACACATAAAGACTTGGCATACCTTAAAATTAGAGTTTTGATTTGAGAAACTGCCCAATTATGCGTAATTTGTTTTTCTTCTTGCATCAAAATCCTCATGAACTTGAGCTTTTCATGAACTTGATTCCTTTTCAACATTCAGTTCTATGTAACTCTAATAGAATTACTAAAAACTATTGAGTTAACCAATGTATAATGCAAAATTATAACAATAAAATCAACATGTAGCAACACTACAAATATATTTCCTCCTTCCTAAGTTGGAAAACCTAAAAAACATGGTGCAAGGTTGGTGGAGTGTGTAAAATTTGCATGTGCTTTCCCCAATAGCATGAAAAAGCATTTTTTGTTGGATCATGTCCAAGACCAAGAGAATAACAGAGCATCTGGGCCTAGATCATGGGTGTCCTTCCTTTTTTACCATTTTTAGAGCAAGAAAAAAATGTGCTCATGTTATAACATGAGTGCGTTTTGGCTTGCTTTATACATGACCAAATTTAAAATTTTCCAAAGTGTGCTCATGCTTTGAAAAAGTTGATTTTGTAAAGGTTTTTGAGCTATCATCATGTGTGAATAGGGGGTTGGGCTGAGTTACATCTATGAGACCTTTCTTAGATCAATTATGACATCTTGTAAGTGCTATGTACATGGCTCATTTTTCATATGATATGAAGTTTCACCATGTTTCCCTATATGTTCAAGCTTATACATTAACCCTAAACCCTATCCCTTAAACACTCAACCTTTAATCCCTCAACCCTTAGACCCTCAACCCTTAAATCCCCAACCTTGAACCCTAATCGCTCAACCACGAACCCTAATCCCTATCCCTCAATCCTCAACCTCTAAACCCTAATCCCTTAAAACCTCAACCCTTAACCCTCAACCCTCAACCCTATACCTTAAAACCTAAACCCTCAACCCTATACCCTTCAAGCCTAATCCCTCAACCCTCAACCCTAATCCCCATCCCTAAACCATCAACCCTTAAACCCTTAAACCCTCAACCCTCAATGATGAACCCTATACACTTGTAGTGTAGAAAAATGTATCCCTTTTACACACTTAATTTGGGAATAAATATTAAATAAAAGGACTTAATTATGCCTAAATTTGGTGTTGTAATATGGTTTACATATTCACATTAAGTTTATGGAATTTTAATTGAAATGGACTTAATTGTGCCTTATTTGTGGTGTTGTAAGATGTACCTATACACTTTCATACTAATCTAGGGATGTATTAATTAATTGAGGATAATTTTTCTTAATTGGCCGCTTTAATTCAAATCCAAGCCTAGTTAATTGAATTTTTTTTAGGGATAAAACTAGGCATTCATAAATGCCATAACATAATGTTTAACATTGAGAAATTTATGTCCTAGGTCAATGACCTAGGACCCATTCACCATAAGGTGAATGGTTCCTCACTTAGGCCTAGGACCTAAATTCAAACTATGTTTTTAGAAATTTTCAATAACGTCAAATTTTTATTCACATGTCAGCTTGTGTTATTTAAACTTCTTGAATTAATGGTAAGATACATAAAATAAGAGGTCATTTCATGTTTCACCTAGCAATAATGAAGAGAGCATTCCTATAGAAATTTCATGAGATCAAGAGCACTTCAAGAGCATTTTCAGGGCATTCAAGAGTAGATTTATTGAAGATTTTTGCAGCAATCAAGATTCCACTATCATGTAAAAGATTTCTTAAATCATGCATGTTGTTTGAGCTAATATGGTGATGTGGTGTTCAAGATCTATTCAAGTATTCAAAGGCATTGTTTCTAATAAAGTTTCAAGATCAAGGTCCACATCCACTGAGGCCAATTCATGCAAGTTGTAGATCTACAATCCAAGGTTCAGACAAAGGTTTGGTGAGTTGTGACATTGCTTGCTCATTTATCATTCCTTCATGTTGTTTTGTTTCATTTCAAGGTTTAATCACCAAAACTAGGTTTGACCAAGGGAAACCCCTATTCACCTAACAAACAACATTTTTCTCTCTTTCATGTGTGAATACAAATTTTAAGTGAGATTCTTTTGAAGAGAAATATTGAAGAAAGTTGCAAGGAAAGTTACCATTTCATAGAAACTCTTCTACAAGATTTATTTTCGGTTGTTTGATAGTGAAACTTGGGAATTTGGGAGTGTAGACACAACATAAGAGAACCTAGAAAGGATTTTTGTAGAGCCCTATATAGGACCCATATGCCATAGGGCGAATGAGTCCTTAGTGAGCTTCAAAAAGTGACTTTTGGTGACTGGTACACATTATTCTCCCCTTTCTAGATTTTCATTTTGATTGTTGTTTCCATCAGTTTTGAGTATAATATTTCATTTGCATCTTATAGCTTGCATTTTGGAGTTTGTTTGATGGTTTTAATCTTTCCCCCCAAAGTGCCATTTGACTCATACCCCCATCCTTGCATAGAGAGGAAATTTGTTGATTCATACCTTGATTTGACTCACCTTTTGGTTGTTAGTCATCTCATTGTTTGGATCTCATTTCCTCAAATGAATTGAAGAAAGATAGGACCCTTTGTCCCTCTTTGGATCCACTTTTCCATTTTGGGACACCCCTATATCCTATTTTTCACTTGAAACTCTACTCGACAACCTTTCACTTTCAACTTGTAGAATGAAAAAGTTGACAACACAGAGTGTTAATGGTTTTTTTAAAACACTAAGTGTTTATAAAATAGTGCATTTCATTAAATTCCTATGGTCTTAATAACAAAATATTTTCAAGACATTCATAACGTTTTCTAGAATTCTAGGTTGCAAAACACTGAGATTTACAAAACCTGCAACCCACTTAATGTCTTAAAAGCATTTAAAAAGAACAACTCATTCAAATCCTTTATGAGTAAGAACCCAATCGGTTACAAACATCTCACCTCAATTTGATTGGTTCTCCCCCACCTGCAACTTCGCCCCCTTTCTCTCCAACCTTTCGCTTTCAACTTGTAGAATGAGAAAACCCACAATACAAAGTGTTTTCCAATACCAATACTTGTTACAATTTAAAACGCATGTCTAAATCACGTCAATGTCCCTTCCCGCATGCGGTGAACGGATAGCTTCTCACACAAGGCAAAAAACATTGGCATAATTCAAAGCGATGGGAAAAACGAGCTAATGCCGCCATTATCTCCTCGCTTTCCTTGCCATGACGTTTCCTCCCCTTTGTTTGTTTCGTCACTTTCTGGTTCCTCCCTTTGCAATCTCATCATGTTATGTATGTTTCTATATATATTGTTATGTATGCATTTATGTATTTTTGTATGTACATCGGTACGTTTTGTAGGAAGATTAGTTGCGTCCATTTATTACTATACTAAAAATCATGTTACATTCAACAAATATAATGACTTTCAACATAATTACTACACAATTGCTAATTCTATCATCTTCCATCCTTCCGAGACGCGAGAAATCAAGTCAATCCCTCACATAAAGAAGACTGCATTGGCAATAACAAACAAAAGATAAATTGCTTAAAATATCCTCTTCTAAGAAGTGACATCAGTCATACGAATTGTTAGAATTAAAAAAGAATTCACTGAAAAGAAATTGAAAATCATAGAGTATGACTTTAAATTGCTTAAAATATCCTCTTCTAAGAAGTGGCATCAGTCATACGAATTGTTAGAATTAAAAAAGAATTCACTGAAAAGAAATTGAAAATCATAGAGTATGACTTTAAATTGCTTAAAATATCCTCGTCTAAGAAGTGACATCAGTCATACGAATTGTTAGAATTAAAAAAGAATTCACTGAAAAGAAATTGAAAATCATAGAGTATGACTTTAAAGGGAAACGTCCAAAGAAAATAGGAAGGGTGGACATATAGCGACCTTTTACATTTATCTAGATTATTATAAGCGATGACATTTCAGAGTTACTTTCTCATGTCAAGCAATCTGATACATAAACATTGAAATCGGTACGTCATATTTAGAAAGAAGGCATTTAAAAAATGATCACCCAGCGGTTTGTTCATGACTTTCAAGAACAGACCAGAAGACGAGTGAATCTTCTGTTTATATAGTTAAAGAGTTGGCTCTTGCGATCATGTCTTGTGTAAACTTATCCAAATTTCTGAAGGAAGAACCTCCTCGTATTACCGCTTTGCTGGCAGCTTCCTTTAGCTTCAACGCTCTTTTTCTGAATTCACTCCCTTCATCCCCAGTCATCATGACTCGAACAACCTTCTCCACCTCCTCTCTTGTTACCAACACACTATCATTTTGTAGCCAAGATTCGATATCCATGCCTATCCTCCATATCTCTTTGCAAAGTCTGGTGTTGTGATACTGTTCTGCCCACAGAGGCCACCCGATCATAGCCACTCCCATGCTTATGCTTTCCAGAGTAGAGTTCCAGCCGTTGTGAGTCAAGAATCCTCCCACAGATGGATGAGACAGAACTTTTAACTGAGGAGACCAATCCACAAGCATTCCACGCCCATTAACTCGTTCCCGAAATCCTTCAGGCAAAACTGCTGATTGTCCATCGGCTATGTCAGTCCTGACTACCCACAGAAAGGGCTGCTCGCTTGCCTCTAGCCCTAGAGCCAGTTCTTGCAACTGCGCCGTTGACATCACTGCGATGCTTCCAAAAGAAACGTACAGAACAGAAGACGGCTTTTGTGTGTCAAGCCACTTGAGGCAGTCAAGATCATCCTCCCAAAGGCTTGTATTAATGTTAACAGATGATTCAGTGCCTTGAAGAAACTCGGGGAAGAAGACAGGGCCGACGGTAAGAGCAGGACACCCATTGGAGAGTCCCGCTAAAGCTTCCGGACCTTCAAGCTCTTCAAACGTATTGACGAGCATGTAATCGGCCTTCTTCTGTTTGTCTGATATGTAAAGCACGATTTCAAACATAGGATCGGACTTGTTTCGGAAGAAAATCATCAGATCCGTTGGTTTGAGTGGTGGAATGTTTCCGGGCAGACAAGTGATAAGGTTTTCTGGGCGCTGTGCCTCCTTAACTGTACACAACACCGTAAATAGCAATAAACATTTTAACATATTTACACAAACGCAAACAACCATGCAAAAGTTATCATTAAATCCTACCATTTACTGGAATGTGACCCCTGTCAAGGAGGAGCCGGGAACTAGCTAGTGCGATGGACGCAGCGCAAGAGAATGTCCAGAATATGACGCGGGGAACGCCAAGCACCGTGGCCACCTCTTCGGTGCAGGCGAAGAGAGAATCCGCTACTATACATGTTATTGGCGGGGCCTGACCGGCTGTACTTTGGAGGAGTCGGACCAGGGCAGGGCTTAGTTTGTGTAGAGCTTCGAAAAACTCATGGATTATAAGAAAGCGAGGATGGTGAGGAGGGAGGCCGTCAGGAAGAGAGAGAAACCGAAAGTGCATTCCTTGCTCCTGCAACCTACGAGAGATTGCGGTGGCATCGTTGGGAGGTCGAAAAATCCGTTGCTCAATCCACTCTGTATTGATGAAAGTGATGAAAAATCCTCGCGCGGCTAAAAGTTTTGCCAGCTGAAAGCAAGGGTTGATATGGCCTTGAGCAGGAATTGGTACTATTACTGCGTGCAGAGGAGGGAGAGTTGACGCCATGTCTTTGGGTTGCGCTTACACTGGCGTATCTAAGCTCTAACCACAGGTAGCTTTTAATAGGCTATCGAAAGGTGTTAAATTTCTACGGTCAACATTCGTGATTACTTCGGTCACGATCTCCTCCACAACCCAGACATGTTATGGCACGTTCATCCGTATACCAATTGAAATTACTGGTCGATAACGTCAGTGTGCAAGGTTTTGTAATCCGTGTCGATCACGGGCCTTTCTTTCCCGTAGGTCTAAATACAATGTTCGTACTCTTTCTGTGATGAAGATTGTTGGAAGGGTAAAAAATGAGTGATTGCGGACGATAAAAAGTCTACAATTACTGCTTGGGCTACTTGAATTTACACGCTTAGTAAACAATGGACAATTCAACGAAAATATCACCGGGAGTGCTGACAAATGAAGAAAACCATCCTTATCTCAACACGATAGATATTGATTAATAGTCATCCTCGTTGTTCAAACGATAGATATTGATTACTTTTTCAAACCATCCTTATCTCCACACAAATAAAATAATGTACTCCCAACTTTTAGTTACGTAGAGGAAATAAACACTTCATGAAATCTATTAGTTTAATTAATAAAATACTATATAATACAATTAAATATTTGTAAATTGGAAATAGTTACGTAGAGGAAATAAACACTTCATGAAACCTATTAGTTTAATTAATAAAATACTATATAATACAATTAAATATTTGTAAATTGGAAAAAGTTAATGAAAGTAGAGTTTTCAAGGATGAAAATATAGTTAGATTATATAATTGACAATTAAATTTGATAATCTAGAATTCAACCTACACATGTTAGACTACGTTAATGAAAGTAGAGTTTTCAACAATGAAAATATAGTTAGATTATATAATTGACAATTAAATTTGATAATCTAGAATTCAACCTACACATGTTAGACTATATTTATTCAATTATATAGTTTGAAACTATTCAAGATTAGATCATGTATGATCGAGTCTATGATCACTTGTGTGACACATGTTTTTATCCTATAGTAGAACCTATATAATTGTTAGTCATGTTTGCACTAATTTTTATGTAGACCAACATACAATGGAAATTTCTAAAATGGCTAGTTTGGAAAAAAGAAAAATAATTTTTGATATGGAAGGAAGTATAGGTGCAATTCAGTAAAAAGGATATTATCCCATTAATGATCTAGAATGCAAGAATTAACACAATGGATTTTATTCTAAAAATTAATGGATTAAAGTGGTGTGTCAGAGGATTCCATTAAGGTTCATATTAGATTTTGCATGAAGTAGCATTGTTGATATTTTTGCTCACTTTCAATTGTAGTTTTTTAGGAAGGTTTAAAAGGATTTCCTATGATCGCCATCTTATATAGGTGTTATAAAAATTTTAATTCAAAAGAAAGATGAGTCCTACACATCATAAAATGCAAGGGGAAATTAAATGTTATTTTGAGTATGTTTTAGTTTCAATTTCAAAAAGATAAAAAAGAGAAAAATGATAAAATTTGTTTCCTTTTGAAAATATCAAACTCCACCCACATATCATGAGAAATATTAAGATTTTTTAATTGGCATTGAAGGAGTCTCCCATGTTGGTGTGAGAGAGAAAGAAACTCCTAAGACAAGTGAATAATAGCAAATGATAAGGAGAATATTAGGAACGTTGAGGAAGTCTAGTAAGCAACTTTCTCAAACTCATGCATAAGAGGGCATGTGGGAGAAATATAATAAGCTAGGTCTATTCATTTCTTCTTTGCAGATTCGTTTTATGGTTATGGGAAGGCACCACATTCATCTTGCATGATGCAAGGATTATGTATCACCTTCTTATGTGTTTGCCTCTCAAAGTCCTCATGCTAGTTTATGTGAGAAATATAACAACGGATTCGTTTTATAAATGAAAAATGAAAGTCTAAGAGAGCTATAGGGTATTTATTTATAAAAAAAAATCTTGTTTTCAAAGTTCAAGATGTTATTTTTGTGAGAAAATTTCATTCACTATCATTCATTGGAAATCACAAGATATTCTTAGGTTGGGTTTAGAAGATGAGCATTATTCAATCGTTGACAAGGATAAAGCTTGGAGGTGATCCATGTGTTGTTCAATGAGAAAACTATCACTTGACTTGTGCATACATTCCAACTCCCTTCAAAGTATCCTTCTCAACAAAATATTTTAATATAGAGCATAAGATTTTTTTATTAGTGAAAACCCTAGAAAATTAGCATTGAATAACCTAATGAAGATGTAGATGGCCACCATGATAGTACCATGTTTCCTACTAAGAGCTACACCTATATGACAACCCATTGGAAACACATGCATATCTTTCAAAAAGTGCATACATAATGAAGGGAATGATGTTCTTAGAAGATTATTAGAAGGTTATAGACATAGTCTTAAAAATATCATATATAGACCAGTCAAAATTTTAGTGACAATGGTAGAGATCAAAGGTTTGATGATCTTATTAAGACTGTTGATGGAACAACCAAAATCATTAATATACTTGTCAAAAGTCCCAGCTATTATTAAACCCTTGTAATACATGTCAACACTTCTTTCCAAAATCTTCAAAACCCCAATTAAAAGTTCATTTGATAAGGTTCAGTGAATTTAATAAGATAAACTTAGTTCATAGGTTGGTGTCATCATTGTTTCATGCATTGTTCAATGATAAAACCCTCATAAGATCTATGCATATATTTTAACTCCTTTAACAATCAATAATGCTAAAATAGCTTAGGGATGGTCAATAGCATGGGTAGTGGTTTATATGTGGTGCAGGAGCACCTAGGCCAAACCCAAATTTAGTTTGCATAATTTTGGCTTGTACCTGATCTTGGCCAAATCAGAATTTCTTTGTGTTTGTTTTGATCTTAGAGGTCTTGCTTTGGTGTGTTAAGTTAGTCTCTAGGACTAAAGTTCATTAGGTTGACAAGGTTGTTAAATTTTGGTTTTACTAAACTTTGGACAGCTATATTATGTCACAAAGCTCTTAGTGTTTTGAAACCACATCATCATTGTTTAAAAGATGCCAAAGGAAAGTTAAGGAGTGGATGATTCGAAAACAAGGTGTTAGAGGTCCTCAAATATAGGAATATGGCATGATGGTAAGTTGCAAGAATCTGGGAAAATTGCATGGCAACTTCTTGTGCGTTTGCATGCAACCTAATGGGGTTGGATTCCCTGAAGTTTAGGAACATGGAATCGATGGATATCCCTTGAAATGTGGCAAGGCATCGATGTAAGAGGTGTGACTAAGTAGTTGACAGTTAGTTTTATTGTAAGTGGTAGGAAGTTTTGGTTTTTGAAGAGAAAGAAGGAAGAACACTGTTTTTCTGGAAATTCCAGTGTGTTTTGCAACAAAACCATTACATGCATTGAATACCCTGATTTAGCATTGTCCTTATGTAGTTAGAATAGATTTGATTCGCTTTTGATGGTGTATTTCAGTTAAGTAGAGTAAAGGCATGGATTTGTATTCATAGTTTAGGTGGTGAAGAGTTTTTATTCTTGGTTTGAGCAGATTTTCTGTGTTTTTCTGTGTAACCCGTGAGAACTTGGAAAACAGTGACTTTAAAAGCATTGTAAATACTGACTTCTCAATGTTTAATGTTCATTAGGTAGATTTGGGAAAGATCCTCCTTGTATTCTAGGTGCTTTGGGTCGAGTTGTTATTTCTAGGTTATAGACTAAAGTGTAGGGTGATAACTTTTGTTTTGAGCAATGTAGATAAAAGAATGGCTCCCTTCTAAACTCTACCCACGGGATTTTCCTGAGTCTAGTAGATTATGGAAGGGAAGCCTCACTTTTGTAAATATTTAATGATAGGTAGGGTAGGGAGCGCAACAGCAATTCAAAATCTCAAACCCTAGGCGAGCTAGGAATGCATGGTTAGGAGTTTGAGAATAGGAAAGTAAAGAGCATAGGCAGGGGAAGGGGTTTGTGTACGGAATCTGTACAGTGTCAGGAGGATTTTGGCCACATTTTGACAGGTTAAAAGAGTTAAAGCTTCAAACATTCCTTTGGATGAATATTTCTAACAAAGAACAGGGAAACCCTAGAAGATAGGGCAATTAGGCCTCCTCTCCAAGGGTGTTGGAATCCACTGTATGGAACAGAAGAAGGTCAGAAAACTATTTCAAGATTTAAAACCCTAAAAAGGGTGTCTGAAAGTGTATTTTGTTTGATAGGTTATGTGGCAAGTTTGAGAGTAAAAGGCCAAAAACGGACTGGTAAGGGCTAGTAGGATTTAGGCCTTACCTAGGCAGTTTCATGAAATCGGGTGATTTGAGGTTTAAACACCAGGCAAGATGCATCCATTTGGAGGTGAAATGCAAGAAACTAATGTCTCAAGCTCCCCTGCAAGCATTTCTAGCATGATGAAGAAGTTGGTTCTTAGATCCTTCTAAGTACAAGGAAGAGCCATTGTTTACAAAAGGTGTTGAATTTCCAAAGGTAAGGCACTAATGGAGAACTCTTTGAGAAGAGTTGGAGCAGGACTATGATGGTCTATTGAGCTCAACAAGAACCCTTGGTAGTTGGTTCTAGGTAGGATACAGTGGAAAGTCTTCTATAAAATAGTGCAAGCAACCTTTGGAGCAAGATTACACCAATATGTTAAAGAAAAAAAGTGACAACAAGTCCAAAGAACATGTATAAAGGTCAATCATAATGAGAAATAAACTACTACAATCATCAAAGAAGAATATTCTAGTGACAGTGTTCTATTATCATAGGTGACCAATCTAAGAGCCTTAGTGGGTAGTATGACAATTTATGGAGATTATTAAAGTGCCACTAAAGGAAATTATAGAAATGTTTACAAGATGGGTGGAAAGTAATCAAGAAAGAAGTGATTAAGAAAGTATAGCAACTAAAAGAGGATAGTGCTAAAAGGATAAAAAAAAACATGATAGTGCTTCAAGGAATTCATGACAGTCATGAAAAAGAGTGATATCATGAACAAAATATTTGGATAGTACATTGAAATGAATATAGAATCCTACACAACTATAGGTAATATTGTTAAGTTGTGATTATGATCACATTTCAATGAGCTATGAATAATAACACACTCTTACAAGAAGTGACAATGAAGACTATTATTTCAAAACCTAGAGGCTATTTGGACATCCTATAAAGAGTTTTCCAAACTATATATGAGTTCTTATAATGTATGGTATCTTGTGAAGAAATTGAAATGATAGAATGTAAAATAAGAATGAGGAGCTAGTGGTCTATATGTTTTATGTCAAGTGAGAGTATGACAGATCAATGATATTAAGTGGCAATCTGGGGATTTGTAAGATCAAAGAGATAGTCCATGAATATTTTATAACTTTACCAAGAGGATAGTTACCATTTCAAAATGCCAAACTACTATTAGATAATTCATAATAATGTTGTGAAATAAGCCTACAATATGTTATGAAGGGAAGTGTTTCATGAAGGCCTCAAGAAGACAACTATAATAATCATACAAAGGGATAACATAGTGATGTGTCAATAGCATGAAAGGGTAACTTACACATAGGGTAGGGTCATAAAGGTTGGTGGAATGTACTGTGGAAATGTAGTCATATAGACTATAGTAGGACAATCACCAAAGAAAGCTTAATGAAGCACATACAAAATACTCTAACAAAGCATGATAATACGACACTCTATAGGGAAGATAATAATTGCAAGCCTATTGAAAGAAGTAAGAATACTAAAGTTGAGTTTAGAAGACATTTTGTCGATGTGTGGATAGTGTTACAATAGTGAGGAAAGTGACCTAAGTGAAGAAAATAACCTTCATATGCAAGAAATGAAGTTTTTAAGAGCACAAAATGACAACCTAGTAATAAAGTGACAAAGTTTGTAAGTCATGAATAGAAGGACTAGTATATAATGCTTACTGTGAGAGTCATATGTTTCTAGGCTACAAAGTATATCAAAATTCCAAATTTATCTACATGATATTGAAAATCATGCATTCTTGTTTTACATTTCTATCCCATTTCTGTCATGCATTGTCTCTCTATGCCTCTTTCCCTTCATGACTATCTATTCACCTTGTTATTAAATAGAAGGTAAGGTATAAATAGTGATAATAATTGAAAGTACAATTTCAAAATAAGAAGATGACAATGACATGAAAGACTTATAAGTGACAATATCAAGGTATGGGAGAGAAAATATGACATACATGTCATCTATTATATAATATGAAGTTTATTGATGTGCTAATGCCAATCAAAGCTAGAAATTAATAGTTTGTTAAAACATGATCACCTATCAAGACACAACACAATCATGAAGACAAGATGAGTTTTGTATAGTCCTCATCCTTGCATTGTCCATACATTGATCAAGTTAGTGTGACAAAATATTACTAAGGAAAGTGTAAAAAGAAATATGAAATGACAAATTAAGTGGTAGTTTTTAAAGGATAAAATATAATAAGAAATATGACTAGTTTTCTTATAATATGAGAAAATAAGGAGCTATCAATCAAATGACTGTCATGAATACTGGTTTTGTTTCAAATTGAGAATAGATAGAGGATAAGAGAAGAGAATAGTGTGAAATAAATTGAAGGTTTTATACCTAATAGTTTCCATGATTTATTATCATTGTAGATGAAAAGGTAACTTGGTAAGGGTGTATATAATCTAATCATGAAGCATCAAAAGGAAGGGAAGTCACTAACATGCATGATAAAGGTGATGATCTTGGAAATGTTAGAGCATACACAAAAATTAATATTGTAGTGGTATAAGTTTCCATTACGGGTCAGTGCAAGTAATTATGAGTTTTTTATTAAAACTTTTTAAAAATATTAAAAATTGTTTGTCTGACCACCATAACTTGGTACAAAATTTATGAAATTCATTTTTTTTCTATCCTATAGTATGGGAAGGATAGAATGTGTCACATCTTTTGGAATCAAAAAATGTGAAATCATTTAAGAATTATAGATGTTTTTCAATCAACTTATTAATAAGGACTTTAGTCAGAATGTATGTAGAAAATAAATAATAATTATCTATTTCATTCCAAATAATGCATATCTTATATTTTTGGATAGTTGAAATTTTTCTCAATAAACCCTTTTTATTTCATTAAATTTGGATAAAAAAAGTCATCAGCCACTTTTTGGTCATAATGCCACTTTTTGGAACCCCATGATCTTGTACTCACCCTTATATGAGTCTCCCTAAGCCTTCATGTGTAAGAAAACAACCTTAAACAAATCTTCTGAAGAAAGAGCATAAGTAATAGTTTTCCATTAGATCTAATATAGTTTAAGCCACTTGAAACATATTTGGATGAATGGTGTGAAGATCATAGTATTGAATGCCAAAAGAAGGTATCATAGTGGCCATATGGAATATAGGCATATAAGGTAGCACACAGTGATTAATAATATGAAGGTAAGAGATCATAAAATAATGGAAAAGTGGAAATTAGTGCTCCTAAGAAGTCTCTTATGCCCTTAGGGTAGTTTGAATTTTTCACATTTTCTCCACATGACCTAAAAGAAAGGGGAATGTCTTATAATGGGATAGAAAATATTAATGGTTAGTTATGATAGTGGGATACATATAGAAATATTTTGGTCAACTATTGAGAAAGTTGAGGAACTATAGGCAGTTTGAAGCCACTAAAAAATATATAGGAGCTTATCAAGGAGTAGCTTCATAAAATAAGTCAAAATGGAAGGAGAATTCTCAACAACTACCATAATGAAGCAAGAATCAAAGAGAAAAATCAAGAAGAAGAAGCTAAGTGACCAAGGAGGAAAATTTTCATTTCTTTCTTTATTCCATGTTCCTAGATGGTAGAGAGCAGTTTGAATGGTTAAAGTGGATGCCAAGGTTCACTTTTTGGGTAGTTCTTACATTTAAAAAAAACACTATAATTAAAAAAAATTCTTTCCTATCAAAAGATGGCACTCTAACTCACAAATCAATCACTTTATGATTGAAATTCAATATAAATTTGATATTTTCAAGCAATTTCAATGTGTTTTTTGACTCTATAGCTACATCTTTTATCAATAAATCTTAATAACCAGCCTTCAAAAGTATGTTATTTTATGTGTAATTCAATGGTTGATGTTTATTTTCATGACTTCATAATATGAATCCTCATATACATATCCCATTTTAAGCACCTTTGAATAAAAGGGTATGTGCAGGTTAATGGTGGGCCAAAAAGTGGCAATGAGGGAAAAAACACGTCTTTCATCGACCGAAAAAATGCGAAAAGAACGTGTTGACTTTTTTTAGGCTCGAGTGTCACCATACCAAACACCAAATCTACTTTTACAAATCGGATATCCGATTTGTAAAAAGCATATATTAAAAACTTTTGTCGCTTTTTTCAAGTCATTCGACTGAGAAGAACTTGCGGGTGCACAGTGCATCCATTCTTCGTGTAACGGATATCTGATTTAGGCTAAATTCGATTTGGAAAGGTAAGTTTTTTTATTTTTATTTGATATGATTCAATTTTGATTTAGATTTGAATAATTTCATATGATTTTTTGTTGATTTTTTAAAAATAGGGTTTTTGATTGATTTTTTGTGAAAAAATTGAGTTTAGAATAGATTTTGATAAAAAAATGAATGTTTTTTGTGGATTTTTTTTCACAATAGGGTTTTTGATTGAATTTTTTGAAAAAATTGAATTGAGAATGGATTTTGATTAAAAAAATGAATGTTTTTTGTGGATTTTTTTTCAAAATAGGGTTTTTGATTGAATTTTTATGAAACAATTGAGTTCAAAATAGATTTTGATAAAAAAATGAATGTTTTTAATGGATTTTGATTTTAAAATAGTGTTTCATTTATATTGTCTAATTTTAGATTAATTATTTTTTAAATTTAATTAGGCATTATGGCTGCCGAAAATGAGTGCACAAATTCCACCAGTTGAGAATGAAAATCCACCAGCTAAGAATCAAAATGCAGAAATGACAAATGCTCCACCACCTCCACGGCCATCAATTGAAGATTTAATTCATGAAAAATTGGAGCAATTGAGGGGAATTTGTGATGTTTATAAGAAAATCCCTTGATTATCCCATATGTCAAACACATTGACAGGAATAATTACAAATGTAGAAACCCTCTCCACCCAACATAATGCCTTTCATTCATGGCGAGAAACCATGAGGAAATATTTTGCATGTGGATTGTCTTATGATGATGTGAAAGATCTCCAAATAACAAAATCCCAAATAGCTTCTTTATTTATTAACCCCAACACTAGTTTGCCAGTTAATGTTAACAAGCCAAAACTTTCTATAAAATGGTGCATGCATAGGGGCATAGTAGATAACTTTTGGGATCATTGGTGTATGATTTTTGATAAACCACCCAACAATAATCTTGATGTACCCTTTTACTTTATTAAAAAATTATATGTTGAGTTTTTGTTAGGGCATCATGTCAATTACTTTGACATTAAACCCTTCTAGGGTGTTGGTAGAGGTATGCCTCAGGATAGGCTAGGGCCAGCTAGAGTAGTTAGGCGCCCATATGTTCCCTGTCCTCCCCTTCCTCCGCCACCTCCAGTACAACATCCAGATATTACGGAGGATGCAACCACACAAACTATCGAGGCCATTCACTCTTTGAGTGGTCTTTTGGTTTCCCATGCTTCTTTAGTAGCTCAGCCACAGTCTGGTGATCTTGGCGATGGATCCAATGCTATTGCATCATCCTCCTTGGGTTCACATATTTGTGTGCCACATATTTGCAATATGTGCCAACAAATATGCTTGGGTCCTATTGTACAACCCCCTGAGCATCCATTAGACACTTCTGATTATGACATCCAAGATGTGGAGATTATAGCAGATCACACGCATGGGAGTGGAGCACACCCTACAGAGTCCTCTCCTGTTAGAGAGGTGGACATTGGAGTAGTTACACAGGTAACATTTAAGGTGTAAATTCATAACTTGCATTTTCTTAAAAATGAATATTAATAAGAGATAGTATCAAGTACTAATATTTATTTACATGGTCTATTTAACAGTTAATTTCTGAGGAGGAGCTCACATAGGTGACTAATAGCACCCTTAGGGCCATTTCATTTGGCCTCGACACGCACACAGTATGTATTTTTGCACTCACTCATTTACATTTTTTTACTATATATTTGCTTGTCATTTGAATTGTCAATAATGAAATTATATATTAACTTATATGTTTATCTTACTCTCTGCTTGTAGGAAACACCTAGTGCGCGAGCGAGGTGTGACGCTCTCCAGACTATGGAGGCATAGTGTTAGATAAGGGAAAGGTAATTGAACTCAAATTTTATTGAATTAAAATTTATAAGATCTTTTATTGATTATGCATACATTGACATAGATTCGTAGTTTCATATGTACTTGTCATTTTTATGTACATGCAGTTGTGAGCTATACATAATTGTTGATAAGTTCCACAACACCCGAAGGAGTAGGTATTCAAACACCTAAAGGAGGAGGTGTTGAAACACCTCAAGGAGGAGGTGTTGAGACACCTAAAGGAGATACAAAAAAAGATCAACCTAAAGAGGTATGTATTTATTTTATTTTGTGCTTGGTAAATATGTTCTTATTACTGACAATTGTATGCTTTACTTGGATCAATTTCATGTTTTTGTTCACATATATAGATTGACATTACAAAAGTTGGTTTGGTTAGTTCTTTGAGAGGGGTATATTCTAAGACTCTTGACCCTTCAAAGAGACGTATATTTTAGGTAATCAAGATTTCAATTTTAGAGTTCAATTATAATTCAATGTGTATTGATTTTTAT
Source organism: Sequoia sempervirens (assembly GCA_007258455.2). Taxonomy (NCBI): domain Eukaryota; kingdom Viridiplantae; phylum Streptophyta; class Pinopsida; order Cupressales; family Cupressaceae; genus Sequoia; species Sequoia sempervirens. The sequence continues at coordinate 10,151 of VDFB02092821.1, read as the reverse complement.
GTTAATTATTCAATTTTAAATTATATAGTATAACTAATCTGAATTGTGGTTTGACTTTTTCTTGTGCAGCTACCTTCAGAGCCAATGAGTGCTTCAATGAGGCTCCATTTTGATGATCCACCAGTAGTTTAGGATGAGATAGACATTTTGGCATGTAAATTTTGAATAGATACCAAGATGGCATATGCCACATATTGTAAAACTTTGTTTGAGTTGGCGTTGATGCCATTTTTGTATATGGACATACACTTGATTATTGGATAATTTGATATATATAGAAGTTGACAATCAAAATTTAGTTTCCTCCTCATGTGCATGATTAAACTCTTTGAAGCAATGGTTAAATATCAATGTACAATAGCATAAAAAGAATGGTTAAATATTATGTAGTTTATATTCATATTGCTGATTACATTGCATTGCACATCTTTCAAACTCAAAGCATTATTTCACATTGCATAAGTAACAACTAGATACTCATATGATTAACCCTACACCATCTGATTTTCTTCTTTGTCAACTTTCCCATGCCTTAGTAAATTTGGTGGTCCATTTGTAACCATCAATTTTTTTATATAACATAAATTCACCTTTTTCAAAAAATTAATATGGCTAGACTCCCATATGAATACTAATAATATATCATATGACCATTCTTCATATACTTACTGGCACTTTGTGTCTTCTTAGATGAGCCAAAAGTTGTTGCCCAACTACCTCTACCTTCATCAATGTTCCATATTTTAATCATTCCATCCCAAGATGTTGTGACCATTTGTTGACTAGAAGATTCAATTATTTGCAGGCATGAAATGACATCATCATGCACTTTGACCTAGAAATTTAGGAAAAGAATACTATTAAAAGTTGTGAGCTCTGTGAAAAATAGATGTTTATCTGACTGCAACACCATCTAAATATGGATTCTTTTAGAAAATAAAAAGCAAGACATAACTTTTAAACAAATAATTTAATCACAATGTATTTTTCACAAAGAAAATTTGTATAAACCGCTTCTCCATAATGGCTAGTATAGAAAATAATTGCATTGGTAGAACAAAACTCCAAAACATTTATGGTTTCTTTGATTAATTGAATCTTAAATAGAATCCCCACAATAATTATGTTTTACATAAACCGATAGGAAAACATTGCTTGGAAAGTGCATCTCTAATATTTTATGTTCCTTGTACAATAATTTAAATACATTTGAACAAGTTATATGAAAATCTAGTTTCTTAAATTCTTCTTTAATTTGAAGGTTAGTTTTGATAGTGAGTAATTTATTTTATAGATGGATTTTAGCCTTTGCTTGATTGTTCTGCACTGTACTTTCTTCTATAAATAAAATGAGACATGCTAATGCAAATTTTCACTATAATTTCTCTATTTTCTTCCTCAACATATCTCTCTCTTGGGATTTGATACAACCCTGTCAGGGCTTTTCCTAATCACATTTAGCCCAAATCAAAAAGAAAAGTTCATGCATTGCTTCTCCCTACACTAGCAGACCCTAGCTGGAGGTTTTATTTGATATTGTAAACAAACATACATCTGGTTGTCTGAATGAATGGGGGAGTTACAACCTTCCCAATCAAGAGGTTGTGACTTGTCAGAACTGATTAAAGCAATTCAAGACTTATGTCATAGGATGAGAACATTTGACCATAGGCTCAATGATAAATGCAATGATCCTTAACTAAATTATTCATACAAATTTCTTAGATTTGGAATAATTCAATGAAAATCAGCCAAAACATTTAAACAAGATATTTAGATCTAAAACATTCACGGATGATAAATAGATCTACACATATAAGTTGGTTGGAATAGAGTATTTAATTCAAATAACTCACTTCATGATTACAATTTTTTTGCTTCAATTGTTTGCTCATAACCAAGATTACAATGATAAAAAAAAAATTTAGAAAAATATTGGGATGCTGAAATCCACTATGCTTGGCGTACAGATGCAACCTTTGTGTGAAATTTCCCTCACAAATCCAAACAAGTTTCATCCTCCAAACTCTAGGAAACCAATGGGGTTTCGTCGAAAAATCTCCATAACCTAAGGGTTTTTGTCCTTAGATTCAACAAGTGAACACAAGTGTCTGACTTTGCAATTTTGGATTTGTTGAGATGATGTCCAAAGATTATCCAAACTAATGAAGTTTTATTCCTTATATAGAGGTTGAAGGCCTAACATGGGTCCAAAGTTTCTTGCCATTTTCTCACATTCAAATTTGGGCTCATTAATTGCATTCTTGGTTAGTCGTGGTCATGGGTGGAGTCCATTCAAATGGTGAGGTTTTGTGAAAGTGCATGCTTGAGTGTGGAGATCTAGGGAAATGATTGCTTTAAGTTCAAGCAAATAATTATCCCAAGGTCCAACATCAAGGGTTCAGGCGATGGGATTCTTGGGTGTTAGGACACAAGACAATGGGGATCTAGGGGTTTGAGGATTAGGATACCCCATTGGCTCTTTTACAAACGTAAGACATCATCAAAAGGCCCAAAGATCCAAAGAGGAATGTATGGTTTGAGAAGTGGTGGTCAAGGTATTAGGGTGTTATGCGAATGGAAAGGAAAAATTTCAAAGGCCCACAAGAGAAGGAAGTGGGAGGTGGAGGCACAAGGAATGAAAGAAATGCATGATAGTATTAGAGAGTCTGAAATCCCACCCAAAGTAGGAAAGTGACCCATCTTTCAAACTCAAAGCATTATTTTGTATCATTGTTACATTGGTCTTGAGAGTGGTAGCTTAATATAGGTGTTTGAAATTGAGAGGTTGATTTTAGGGTCAATTTTAGGGTAGTTAAGGTGTTTGAAGTGATTTAGAGGTTGCTTTTAGAGAAGAGAGATGTTGAAGAGTACATCAAGTCAGTGAGAACCGAAGTGTAATGTGTTTTAGTTTGTGGTACTCCTTTGTTTCTCTGTAGATGTGTGATAAATTCTTAGTTCAATGATGTTGAACAATTTTAGAAAAAAGAAAGTTGTGTCATGGTCCGCATTCAATCCAACAAGCAAAAATCAAAGCTCAGCCTCTTCGAATGAAAATGCTTGTTTGCAAAACAAATGAATAAGAATGAGGTAGTTAAGGTGTTTGAAGTTATTTAGAGGTCACTTTTAGGGTGGAAGGCTTAAAACTCCATTTTAAATGCACAAAAAAGAATGAAATTACTTCAAACCAAGTTTGTGAAGAAGTTAACTATGTTGCCCACTAGTTTCCCTTAAGAGTCCAAAGTGCTAAAAGGCAGCAATCTTTGAAGGTCTATTTCTCGGAGACCGTGATGCTTATAGACTCTTTGTCCAAGGCTATGGCATCGTGTTGGGACCATCTAGTAAAACCTCTCTCAGTTTTTTCTATCTCGGAGGCATTTTCCTATGGTGATGACTTTTCAGTGGAGGGAAAAGTTGCCAGATGCAAGCAGTGTAAAGTTGCAAAGTGGTGCAAAATTCATTCCGCAACTCGTATGACCAAACGAACTGTTCCAACACATCTGGATGGGTACATTTACGCTAGGTATGGTCCTATCTTGCACCCAGATACGCCGAATCACTCCGAGCTACATTGGACTAACGATTTCCCTTAAGAGTCCAAAGTGCTAAAAGGCAGCAATATTTCAAGGTCTATTTCTCGAAGACCGTGAAGCTTACAGACTCTTTGTATGAGCCTATGGGATTGTGTTGGAACCATCTACAAAAACCTCTCTCGATTTTTGCTATCTCGAGGGCATTTTCCTGTGGTGATGACTTTTCAGTGGAGGCAAAAATTGTCAGATGCAAGCAGTGTAAAGTTGCAAAGTGGTTCAACTTTCACTCCGCAGCTCGTAAGACCAAATGGGTTGTTCCAACACATCCGGATGGGTACGTTTACGCTAGGGATGGTCCTCTCTTGCAGCCAAATATGCCGAATCACTCCAAGCTACATTGGACCAATGATTTCCCTTAAGAGTCCAAAGTGCTAAAAGGAAACAATCTTTGAAGGTCTATTTCTCGGAGACCATGATGCTTACAGACTCTTTGTCTAAGGCTATGGGATCATGTTGGGACCATCTACAAAAACCTCACTCGGATTTTGCTATCTCGGGGGCGTTTTCCTGTGGTGATGACTTTTCAGTGGAGGGAAAAGTTGCCAAATGCAAGCAGTGTAAAGTTGCAAAGTGGTGCAACTTTCATTCCGCAGCTCGTACGACCAAAGAGACTATTCCAACACGTTCGGATGGGTACGTTTACACTAGGGATGGTCCTCTCTTGAACCCAAATACATCGAATCACTCTGAGGTACATTGGACCGACGATTTCCCTTAAGAGTCCAAAGTGCTAAAAGGCAGCAATCTTTGAAGGTCTATTTCTCGAAGACTGTGATGCTTACAGACTCTCCATCTAAGGATATGGGATCGTGTTGGGACCATCTACAAAAACCTCTCTTAATTTTTTCTATCTTGGAGGCGTTTTCCTGTGGTGATGACTTTTCAATGGAGGGAAAAGTTGCCAGATGCAAGCAGTGTAAAGTTGCAAAGTGGTGCAACTTTCACTCCGCAGCTCGTATGACCAAACAGACTGTTCCAACACGTTAGGATGGGTACGTTTACGCTAGGGACGGTCCTCTCTTGCACCCAAATACACTGAATCACTCCGAGCTACATTGGACCGGCAATTTCCCTTAAGAGTCCAAAGTGCTAAAAGGAAGCAATCTTTGAAGGTCTTTTTCTCAGAGACTGTGATGCTTATAGACTCTCCATCTGAGGCTATGGGATCGTGTTGGGACCATCTACAAAAACCTCTCTCGGTTTTTTCTATCTCAGAGGCGTTTTCCTATGGTGATGACTTTTCAGTGGAGGGAAAAGTTGCCAGATGAAGCAATGTAAAGTTGCAAAGTGGTGCAACTTTCATTCCGCAGCTCGTACGACCAAACAGACTATTCCAACACATCTGGATGGGTACGTTTACACTATGGATGGTTCTCTTTTGCACCCAAATATGCTGAATCACTCTGAGCTACATTGGATCGAGTCAAATTAGGTAAAAAATTGATGCAGACACAAGGGCACAATCACAAACTCTTTGCAACCTGCCTATTTGAGGCATCTAACAAGATTATTCTGACCTCTTTGGACAGTCCAAAACTCCCTTAAAGCTTGACAAGCAACTAAATACCCATTTCCCTCTTTAACCCCCTTAAACCCTTGTAATAGTGAGAAACTAGTTTTTGTCCAATTACTCCACAATTTTTGAAAACACCAGAAAAACACATGACTGATTCAAACACCCATATCCAAGTTACACAACATATATGAGAAACAACATAGAATCCTTTGGACCAACGTTGACTTCCTATGCATTCACCCTTGAGCAGGCTACTCAATTAGCCCAAAAATGAAAAGCAACATACCTTCAAACACCACACAGACCCCTAAAACCTTGGGGTAGCAAATAAATTTCCAAGAGAACAAAGATTCTACAATTGGATTCCATTTGTACAAACCTATAACCGTCAAATCAAAAAACCCTTGTTTTTAGTGTAATTCTTGAGGGTTTATTGGATGTAGCACTTCCGCAATCTTTCAGACTTTTCCACCACCTTAGAAACCTTTATTTAGGCCCCAATATGCTTAGAAAACAAAGAAACTTCTAGTATCTCAAAGATTTTTTCAAACCCTAGGGTAAAAACTCTATTTTCAAGTGAAAAAAACCACCATTTTTGGACCTTTAACTCTTCATTTTATTTCAAAACCCAGTTCTCCATGCCTTCCACTCTTGAAATAATGTCAAGACATGTAATAATGTTTCTACATAAATTTTTTATACAAAGAAATGGGAAGATAAAACCATGTAAGTGGTTTCCCCAAACTAATTGCCACCAAAACCATTCTTGATAGTTTAAAACCATGAACCACCCCAACGTGTAAGTATGATAGCACTCAAGATAGCCCTCCACCATGAACATATCAACTAAGTAGGAACCCATAGCATTATGGAAAGTTGATCCACTTCTCCCAATGTAACTCCCAAGCATTACATGTGAGAGATGGTCAATTTCATTGATGGCAACGATTGTGTGACTCCCATTGATGACCTTCTTTATTCGATGCCATTACAACAATATCCAAATCATTCCAAAGAATACTAATGAAAACAATATTTCCCTCAACACCTCATGATCATTCAAGTACTTATTCTAACAATACAATAGATTTACACTTCAAATTTCAAGTGAATATAATTTACTATATCTTAACATAAAAAATGTAAAACCTAATAGAAAAATGTATCAATGAGGTACAAGGATGTATAAAATCCAATCAATCAAACACAATCAACCTAACATAATTAAGGGCTGATAGGGGTATTGGATAATTAAGGGTTGATAAGGGTATGAATGTTTATCTTTGCATCTACTCTTGAATATCTAGGGACTTGGTGGTATTTAGAAATTTGTTACTCATTTTTATTGCATTGAATCAAAATGTCTCACTATTAATTGCTCCAATGCTATAAGATAAATGAATGTTTTCATGATTATAATGAATATATTGTATGTTATTAATGCTAGCGTATATCATCAAATTATCCCAAACATGTGTTTAGTCAACTCAAAGTGGGTGAATGACACCACTTAGTGAAAAGTTTGAATTTTGAATTTTAAAATGAAAGGGAATAGGTTTGTGACTATGAGGTCACCCTTGTGAATTAAAGAATTGGGTTTGAGGAGAAAAAGTTGCAAGCCACTATAATTTATTATATATAAATGGGAAATATTACAAAACCGGTTCAAACAAGCATACCGACAGGAAAGAACCAGGAAGAAAACCTTAACTTGTAGCTCGATTAAGTACAAAAATAGACCCCTTTACAAAACGTATGAGTTTCCAAAATATAGGCCCCTTTACATTTTAAACACACCCTTTATACAATGCAGACATTTGACCCATATTTCAAAAACATCACTAGGTATAGATTATGCACTGACAAGCACTTGTACAAACCATCAAGGTAGCTTAGAATAACCAATCTATATTATTCTAAATGACAAAAAATATGATGAGATGGTAATGCAAACTATAAAAGACGCTTAGAATAACCAATCTATATTGTTGTAATTTGTTGCATACCTCTCTGAAAGGATCAAAGCTGGCTATTATTGCAGCAGGTCCATGATCAATCATGCCAGGAATATCACAAAAGTTGGAAAATGAGAAATCTATATTGTCACAATAGAAAAGATGTTAGACTAACATATCTATATTAATCTAAATAACCTGAATGATGATGAGTTGGTGATGAAAACTATAAAAGACGCATACCTCTTTGAAAGGATCAGAGTTGGCTATTGTTGTAGCAGGTCCATGATCAATCATGCCAGGAATATCACAAAAGTGGGAAAATGAGAAATCTATATTGTCACAATAGAAAATATGCTTAGACTAACGTATCTATATTAATCTAAAAAACTTGAATGATGATGAGCTAGTGATGCAAACTATAAAAGACGCATATTTCTTCGAAAGGATCAGAGCTGGCTATTGTTGCAGTAGGTCCATGATCAATCTTGCCAAAAATATCGCAAAAGTGCATACAAAATATCACTATTAAAGACACCTGCATTGTAATAGTATATAAAATATCAGTATTAAATAAAGAACACTAATGAACTTAATCATAATGAACATAAGCATTCTACCTTCCATTCTTGAAAATGTTATTCAAGTGTGCCTGAAGGGTCATCTCTTTGCTTAAGAGTATCCAATATTGCTTCATGATCAACATTACTAAGTGTCACATAATTGTTTTTCTTTGGTCTGGCATGATACTTCAACAACTTAACATTTATTGCTATAAAAAGGTGTGAATACATGAGAATGGTTTTGTGTTTCTTATAGTCTTCAAATGCAGGTATGCCATTCTTTCTAACCATGTATGTTCGCAACCAAGTTCCTGCAACCACAACTGAACCTATAGGATACATGAAACCATCATCATCTTCCATCGGTTGTGTTAGCTTATGTTTTACCCGCACACATCAAGCCAACCAATAGTCTGATCTCTCTTCATTCCCCTATGGTGCAACAACTGCAAAAACATGTCCTAGCTGTAGTAGATCTGAAAGCAAGTCGTAATCAACTGAACTTTCCATTGTGTCATTTTTCATGGATATTGTTTGAGATAAAGGATTTAGATACTGTGGTACCCATGTATCAACCCACTCACTTGACTCGCATTGATCCCACTCGCACTGAATACAACTCTGACAAAAACAAGCCAACTCTCGTGTCCAAATGGTCCATGTGCCTGCATCCGAGCTTCAAAATGAATGCATCTTTGAAGAATCTTTGATTTTATGACAATCTAATCTGCCTCCCATTGTACCCTCCTCAACGAACCAAAAGAATCTGCGCACTGTTGAATCAAGTGTCCCTCCCTATGACAATGCTAAACTACACCAATCAACTATAGAATGTGCATCGCTGAATTTTTCTCTTGAAATCTTCAATTTCTCCTTAACTAGAGCTCTCTTTACGAATGCACTGTTCCATCATGCCCTTCCCATGCTCCAGCTCTAAAAAATTCCAAATATATAGACTCCCTCTACATGTATTCTACTCAACCAATAAAACATATGAGCATTATTGAATTGACTTGTGCAATTATCTGACCAAATGAGATGTCAACCCAGTGCTATATCATGCTCTTGCAAGAACTCAAAAAAATTCTCAAAATAATGTTGGACATACTGCATTAAGTGAGATCTATCATCACTATATAAAATGATACTCTTTGATCATCTTCGATCCTCCTCTGTACTATCAGTATGTCTAAATGTTATGTGGACAAAAATAGCAACTAATGAATTGTATTATTGAGATTGTAATTTTGTTTTGTTGCAATGTGTAGTTTCTACAAATCCATTGATATATAATAAAGGCTAACCTAAAAGAGTCCTGCCACATCCTAAATTGTTGATCCAACCATCGAGACCTATGACTATGCCTTGCATACTTGTAGAAAATATTATCCTTAAAATCTAAAATAAAATCAGCAACACTACATTCTTTTGTAACCAACTCACATCTAGAACCTTCACCTCCACTTTGCAAAGTATATTTGACTATCTCATATCTCTTTTTCTCAACAAGCTTCTTTCCAAATTCATGTTCGGAACTCTCATGAAAACATTGAACAAACTTTGACAAGCCACCACATTGTGATCACTTTGCATTTAAACAATCATTTCTATAGAAAAAGCAACCATCATCTCTAGAACATAAAAATAGATCTAGCAAGTCCCTTGATGATTTTGGAAGATGCATTGCACCACACTCCTGCAACATTTCATTAGTATGCAAAGTAGAACTGATATAGCATAATAGCTCATGGTACATTGAAAACTCCACATGGTATTTGCAACAACAAGTATTACGAATCTTAAGAGGCACACAATAAAATGGCTTCAAACCCTCAAAAGTCCTTTGCGAGATTTCCATATTTTTATCCTGCTTCAATAAATTTTTGAACATTGTTTGTCTTGATTCCAAGAAATTTTTAGGATGCGGTATATAGTCTCGATTGCCAATTTTTAACTTTAAAACATCCTTTGCATTGGGTGATACTCTAGAGCTATCATGCCAAAATTGTTGAATTACCTGCTTTACATTATCAGTTAGCTTCTTATCAACACGTGGAAGCCTCCCAAAAAAAGCCCATGTATCATTTTAAAGAGGATCATCTATTCTTTCTCTTCTTGCAAGTGCTTTATCCAAAGTTTACAATTTATGTCAAAATCAATACAAGTTTTTTCTCATAAATGTTCAATTGATGGCTTATTAGGGCTGTTGTAATGACTCTCCGAGTAGCACTCTTATCCTTTTCTCCTCTTGTTACTTTTTCCAATAGACTTGAGAGCATTAAAAAGATTTTTGACAATAATAGAATTTTTTTCAAATTTGTTCACACCTAATCTTTAATCTGGCTAGAAAGGTCTCCATCTTTTGCATCTTTAGCAATTGTACAAAAGTTGGCATTGCTTGGCCAATGTCTTATCACTAAAATATTGGTTGAAAAGTCTTCTAGCCCACAACCGAACAGTTCGTGTTGACCTCTTTCCTTCAAATTTTTTTATAATGTTCCCATCAAATTCAAGTAACCATTTA